>CALNHX010003398.1:0-150918 GCA_940337035.1 Agriotes lineatus | reverse complement strand
AAACATTAAGTATTATAGTGCACCCAGAATGTGTAGTTCAAAACGTGGACCACCGAACTTCTGTAGATGGCGCCAAGTGGACAAGCCGCCACTGTGCTACAATGCTTGGAAATTTTGCAAAGTGGAAAATCGCCACCTTTCGCCAAAACCAAATAGCGCATGAAGGTGCTCGGGACCTTAGCAACAACTTTGCCCCCTTTCAAAATATCGATATCTGTAGCCGTTCGAAAGTTACAGGCGATCCAGACAGACAGACAGACAGACAGACAGACAGACAGACAGACGGACGGACAAAACGTTCGCATAAGTACGCTGAAGCTACTAATAAACTGCTCAATTACAGGTCTAAAGAGTAGCTTCAGCACTGCGAAAACATTAAGTATTATAGTGCACCCAGAATGTGTAGTTCAAAACGTGACCACCGAACTTCTGTAGATGGCGCCAAGTGGACAAGCCGCCACTGTGCTACAATGCTTGGAAATTTTGCAAAGTGGAAAATCGCCACCTTTCGCCAAAACCAAATAGCGCATGAAGGTGCTCGGGACCTTAGCAACAACTTTGCCCCCTTTCAAAATATCGATATCTGTAGCCGTTCGAAAGTTACAGGCGATCCAGACAGACAGACAGACAGACAGACAGACAGACAGACAGACGGACGGACAAAACGTTCGCATAAGTACGCTGAAGCTACTAATAAACTGCTCAATTACAGGTCTAAAGAGTAGCTTCAGCACTGCGAAAACATTAAGTATTATAGTGCACCCAGAATGTGTAGTTCAAAACGTGACCACCGAACTTCTGTAGATGGCGCCAAGTGGACAAGCCGCCACTGTGCTACAATGCTTGGAAATTTTGCAAAGTGGAAAATCGCCACCTTTCGCCAAAACCAAATAGCGCATGAAGGTGCTCGGGACCTTAGCAACAACTTTGCCCCCTTTCAAAATATCGATATCTGTAGCCGTTCGAAAGTTACAGGCGATCCAGACAGACAGACAGACAGACAGACAGACAGACAGACAGACGGACGGACAAAACGTTCGCATAAGTACGCTGAAGCTACTAATAAACTGCTCAATTACAGGTCTAAAGAGTAGCTTCAGCACTGCGAAAACATTAAGTATTATAGTGCACCCAGAATGTGTAGTTCAAAACGTGACCACCGAACTTCTGTAGATGGCGCCAAGTGGACAAGCCGCCACTGTGCTACAATGCTTGGAAATTTTGCAAAGTGGAAAATCGCCACCTTTCGCCAAAACCAAATAGCGCATGAAGGTGCTCGGGACCTTAGCAACAACTTTGCCCCCTTTCAAATATCGATATCTGTAGCCGTTCGAAAGTTACAGGCGATCCAGACAGACAGACAGACAGACAGACAGACAGACAGACAGACGGACGGACAAAACGTTCGCATAAGTACGCTGAAGCTACTAATAAACTGCTCAATTACAGGTCTAAAGAGTAGCTTCAGCACTGCGAAAACATTAAGTATTATAGTGCACCCAGAATGTGTAGTTCAAAACGTGACCACCGAACTTCTGTAGATGGCGCCAAGTGGACAAGCCGCCACTGTGCTACAATGCTTGGAAATTTTGCAAAGTGGAAAATCGCCACCTTTCGCCAAAACCAAATAGCGCATGAAGGTGCTCGGGACCTTAGCAACAACTTTGCCCCCTTTCAAAATATCGATATCTGTAGCCGTTCGAAAGTTACAGGCGATCCAGACAGACAGACAGACAGACAGACAGACAGACAGACGGACGGACCAAAACGTTCGCATAAGTACGCTGAAGCTACTAATAAACTGCTCAATTACAGGTCTAAAGAGTAGCTTCAGCACTGCGAAAACATTAAGTATTATAGTGCACCCAGAATGTGTAGTTCAAAACGTGACCACCGAACTTCTGTAGATGGCGCCAAGTGGACAAGCCGCCACTGTGCTACAATGCTTGGAAATTTTGCAAAGTGGAAAATCGCCACCTTTCGCCAAAACCAAATAGCGCATGAAGGTGCTCGGGACCTTAGCAACAACTTTGCCCCCTTTCAAAATATCGATATCTGTAGCCGTTCGAAAGTTACAGGCGATCCAGACAGACAGACAGACAGACAGACAGACAGACAGACGGACGGACAAAACGTTCGCATAAGTACGCTGAAGCTACTAATAAACTGCTCAATTACAGGTCTAAAGAGTAGCTTCAGCACTGCGAAAACATTAAGTATTATAGTGCACCCAGAATGTGTAGTTCAAAACGTGACCACCGAACTTCTGTAGATGGCGCCAAGTGGACAAGCCGCCACTGTGCTACAATGCTTGGAAATTTTGCAAAGTGGAAAATCGCCACCTTTCGCCAAAACCAAATAGCGCATGAAGGTGCTCGGGACCTTAGCAACAACTTTGCCCCCTTTCAAAATATCGATATCTGTAGCCGTTCGAAAGTTACAGGCGATCCAGACAGACAGACAGACAGACAGACAGACAGACAGACGGACGGACAAAACGTTCGCATAAGTACGCTGAAGCTACTAATAAACTGCTCAATTACAGGTCTAAAGAGTAGCTTCAGCACTGCGAAAACATTAAGTATTATAGTGCACCCAGAATGTGTAGTTCAAAACGTGACCACCGAACTTCTGTAGATGGCGCCAAGTGGACAAGCCGCCACTGTGCTACAATGCTTGGAAATTTTGCAAAGTGGAAAATCGCCACCTTTCGCCAAAACCAAATAGCGCATGAAGGTGCTCGGGACCTTAGCAACAACTTTGCCCCCTTTCAAAATATCGATATCTGTAGCCGTTCGAAAGTTACAGGCGATCCAGACAGACAGACAGACAGACAGACAGACAGACAGACGGACGGACAAAACGTTCGCATAAGTACGCTGAAGCTACTAATAAACTGCTCAATTACAGGTCTAAAGAGTAGCTTCAGCACTGCGAAAACATTAAGTATTATAGTGCACCCAGAATGTGTAGTTCAAAACGTGACCACCGAACTTCTGTAGATGGCGCCAAGTGGACAAGCCGCCACTGTGCTACAATGCTTGGAAATTTTGCAAAGTGGAAAATCGCCACCTTTCGCCAAAACCAAATAGCGCATGAAGGTGCTCGGGACCTTAGCAACAACTTTGCCCCCTTTCAAAATATCGATATCTGTAGCCGTTCGAAAGTTACAGGCGATCCAGACAGACAGACAGACAGACAGACAGACAGACAGACGGACGGACAAAACGTTCGCATAAGTACGCTGAAGCTACTAATAAACTGCTCAATTACAGGTCTAAAGAGTAGCTTCAGCACTGCGAAAACATTAAGTATTATAGTGCACCCAGAATGTGTAGTTCAAAACGTGACCACCGAACTTCTGTAGATGGCGCCAAGTGGACAAGCCGCCACTGTGCTACAATGCTTGGAAATTTTGCAAAGTGGAAAATCGCCACCTTTCGCCAAAACCAAATAGCGCATGAAGGTGCTCGGGACCTTAGCAACAACTTTGCCCCCTTTCAAAATTTCGATATCTGTAGCCGTTCGAAAGTTACAGGCGATCCAGACAGACAGACAGACAGACAGACAGACGGACGGACAAAACGTTCGCATAAGTACGCTGAAGCTACTAATAAACTGCTCAATTACAGGTCTAAAGAGTAGCTTCAGCACTGCGAAAACATTAAGTATTATAGTGCACCCAGAATGTGTAGTTCAAAACGTGACCACCGAACTTCTGTAGATGGCGCCAAGTGGACAAGCCGCCACTGTGCTACAATGCTTGGAAATTTGGCAAAGTGGAAAATCGCCACCTTTCGCCAAAACCAAATAGCGCATGAAGGTGCTCGGGACCTTAGCAACAACTTTGCCCCCTTTCAAAATTTCGATATCTGTAGCCGTTCGAAAGTTACAGGCGATCCAGACAGACAGACAGACAGACAGACAGACAGACGGACGGACAAAACGTTCGCATAAGTACGCTGAAGCTACTAATAAACTGCTCAATTACAGGTCTAAAGAGTAGCTTCAGCACTGCGAAAACATTAAGTATTATAGTGCACCCAGAATGTGTAGTTCAAAACGTGACCACCGAACTTCTGTAGATGGCGCCAAGTGGACAAGCCGCCACTGTGCTACAATGCTTGGAAATTTTGCAAAGTGGAAAATCGCCACCTTTCGCCAAAACCAAATAGCGCATGAAGGTGCTCGGGACCTTAGCAACAACTTTGCCCCCTTTCAAAATATCGATATCTGTAGCCGTTCGAAAGTTACAGGCGATCCAGACAGACAGACAGACAGACAGACAGACAGACAGACAGACGGACGGACAAAACGTTCGCATAAGTACGCTGAAGCTACTAATAAACTGCTCAATTACAGGTCTAAAGAGTAGCTTCAGCACTGCGAAAACATTAAGTATTATAGTGCACCCAGAATGTGTAGTTCAAAACGTGACCACCGAACTTCTGTAGATGGCGCCAAGTGGACAAGCCGCCACTGTGCTACAATGCTTGGAAATTTTGCAAAGTGGAAAATCGCCACCTTTCGCCAAAACCAAATAGCGCATGAAGGTGCTCGGGACCTTAGCAACAACTTTGCCCCCTTTCAAAATATCGATATCTGTAGCCGTTCGAAAGTTACAGGCGATCCAGACAGACAGACAGACAGACAGACAGACAGACAGACAGACGGACGGACAAAACGTTCGCATAAGTACGCTGAAGCTACTAATAAACTGCTCAATTACAGGTCTAAAGAGTAGCTTCAGCACTGCGAAAACATTAAGTATTATAGTGCACCCAGAATGTGTAGTTCAAAACGTGACCACCGAACTTCTGTAGATGGCGCCAAGTGGACAAGCCGCCACTGTGCTACAATGCTTGGAAATTTTGCAAAGTGGAAAATCGCCACCTTTCGCCAAAACCAAATAGCGCATGAAGGTGCTCGGGACCTTAGCAACAACTTTGCCCCCTTTCAAAATATCGATATCTGTAGCCGTTCGAAAGTTACAGGCGATCCAGACAGACAGACAGACAGACAGACAGACAGACAGACGGACGGACAAAACGTTCGCATAAGTACGCTGAAGCTACTAATAAACTGCTCAATTACAGGTCTAAAGAGTAGCTTCAGCACTGCGAAAACATTAAGTATTATAGTGCACCCAGAATGTGTAGTTCAAAACGTGACCACCGAACTTCTGTAGATGGCGCCAAGTGGACAAGCCGCCACTGTGCTACAATGCTTGGAAATTTTGCAAAGTGGAAAATCGCCACCTTTCGCCAAAACCAAATAGCGCATGAAGGTGCTCGGGACCTTAGCAACAACTTTGCCCCCTTTCAAAATATCGATATCTGTAGCCGTTCGAAAGTTACAGGCGATCCAGACAGACAGACAGACAGACAGACAGACAGACAGACAGACGGACGGACAAAACGTTCGCATAAGTACGCTGAAGCTACTAATAAACTGCTCAATTACAGGTCTAAAGAGTAGCTTCAGCACTGCGAAAACATTAAGTATTATAGTGCACCCAGAATGTGTAGTTCAAAACGTGACCACCGAACTTCTGTAGATGGCGCCAAGTGGACAAGCCGCCACTGTGCTACAATGCTTGGAAATTTTGCAAAGTGGAAAATCGCCACCTTTCGCCAAAACCAAATAGCGCATGAAGGTGCTCGGGACCTTAGCAACAACTTTGCCCCCTTTCAAAATATCGATATCTGTAGCCGTTCGAAAGTTACAGGCGATCCAGACAGACAGACAGACAGACAGACAGACAGACAGACAGACGGACGGACAAAACGTTCGCATAAGTACGCTGAAGCTACTAATAAACTGCTCAATTACAGGTCTAAAGAGTAGCTTCAGCACTGCGAAAACATTAAGTATTATAGTGCACCCAGAATGTGTAGTTCAAAACGTGACCACCGAACTTCTGTAGATGGCGCCAAGTGGACAAGCCGCCACTGTGCTACAATGCTTGGAAATTTTGCAAAGTGGAAAATCGCCACCTTTCGCCAAAACCAAATAGCGCATGAAGGTGCTCGGGACCTTAGCAACAACTTTGCCCCCTTTCAAAATATCGATATCTGTAGCCGTTCGAAAGTTACAGGCGATCCAGACAGACAGACAGACAGACAGACAGACAGACAGACGGACGGACAAAACGTTCGCATAAGTACGCTGAAGCTACTAATAAACTGCTCAATTACAGGTCTAAAGAGTAGCTTCAGCACTGCGAAAACATTAAGTATTATAGTGCACCCAGAATGTGTAGTTCAAAACGTGACCACCGAACTTCTGTAGATGGCGCCAAGTGGACAAGCCGCCACTGTGCTACAATGCTTGGAAATTTTGCAAAGTGGAAAATCGCCACCTTTCGCCAAAACCAAATAGCGCATGAAGGTGCTCGGGACCTTAGCAACAACTTTGCCCCCTTTCAAAATATCGATATCTGTAGCCGTTCGAAAGTTACAGGCGATCCAGACAGACAGACAGACAGACAGACAGACAGACAGACGGACGGACAAAACGTTCGCATAAGTACGCTGAAGCTACTAATAAACTGCTCAATTACAGGTCTAAAGAGTAGCTTCAGCACTGCGAAAACATTAAGTATTATAGTGCACCCAGAATGTGTAGTTCAAAACGTGACCACCGAACTTCTGTAGATGGCGCCAAGTGGACAAGCCGCCACTGTGCTACAATGCTTGGAAATTTGGCAAAGTGGAAAATCGCCACCTTTCGCCAAAACCAAATAGCGCATGAAGGTGCTCGGGACCTTAGCAACAACTTTGCCCCCTTTCAAAATTTCGATATCTGTAGCCGTTCGAAAGTTACAGGCGATCCAGACAGACAGACAGACAGACAGACAGACAGACAGACAGACAGACGGACGGACAAAACGTTCGCATAAGTACGCTGAAGCTACTAATAAACTGCTCAATTACAGGTCTAAAGAGTAGCTTCAGCACTGCGAAAACATTAAGTATTATAGTGCACCCAGAATGTGTAGTTCAAAACGTGACCACCGAACTTCTGTAGATGGCGCCAAGTGGACAAGCCGCCACTGTGCTACAATGCTTGGAAATTTTGCAAAGTGGAAAATCGCCACCTTTCGCCAAAACCAAATAGCGCATGAAGGTGCTCGGGACCTTAGCAACAACTTTGCCCCCTTTCAAAATTTCGATATCTGTAGCCGTTCGAAAGTTACAGGCGATCCAGACAGACAGACAGACAGACAGACAGACAGACGGACGGACAAAACGTTCGCATAAGTACGCTGAAGCTACTAATAAACTGCTCAATTACAGGTCTAAAGAGTAGCTTCAGCACTGCGAAAACATTAAGTATTATAGTGCACCCAGAATGTGTAGTTCAAAACGTGACCACCGAACTTCTGTAGATGGCGCCAAGTGGACAAGCCGCCACTGTGCTACAATGCTTGGAAATTTGGCAAAGTGGAAAATCGCCACCTTTCGCCAAAACCAAATAGCGCATGAAGGTGCTCGGGACCTTAGCAACAACTTTGCCCCCTTTCAAAATTTCGATATCTGTAGCCGTTCGAAAGTTACAGGCGATCCAGACAGACAGACAGACAGACAGACAGACAGACGGACGGACAAAACGTTCGCATAAGTACGCTGAAGCTACTAATAAACTGCTCAATTACAGGTCTAAAGAGTAGCTTCAGCACTGCGAAAACATTAAGTATTATAGTGCACCCAGAATGTGTAGTTCAAAACGTGACCACCGAACTTCTGTAGATGGCGCCAAGTGGACAAGCCGCCACTGTGCTACAATGCTTGGAAATTTTGCAAAGTGGAAAATCGCCACCTTTCGCCAAAACCAAATAGCGCATGAAGGTGCTCGGGACCTTAGCAACAACTTTGCCCCCTTTCAAAATTTCGATATCTGTAGCCGTTCGAAAGTTACAGGCGATCCAGACAGACAGACAGACAGACAGACAGACAGACAGACAGACGGACGGACAAAACGTTCGCATAAGTACGCTGAAGCTACTAATAAACTGCTCAATTACAGGTCTAAAGAGTAGCTTCAGCACTGCGAAAACATTAAGTATTATAGTGCACCCAGAATGTGTAGTTCAAAACGTGACCACCGAACTTCTGTAGATGGCGCCAAGTGGACAAGCCGCCACTGTGCTACAATGCTTGGAAATTTTGCAAAGTGGAAAATCGCCACCTTTCGCCAAAACCAAATAGCGCATGAAGGTGCTCGGGACCTTAGCAACAACTTTGCCCCCTTTCAAAATATCGATATCTGTAGCCGTTCGAAAGTTACAGGCGATCCAGACAGACAGACAGACAGACAGACAGACAGACAGACGGACGGACAAAACGTTCGCATAAGTACGCTGAAGCTACTAATAAACTGCTCAATTACAGGTCTAAAGAGTAGCTTCAGCACTGCGAAAACATTAAGTATTATAGTGCACCCAGAATGTGTAGTTCAAAACGTGACCACCGAACTTCTGTAGATGGCGCCAAGTGGACAAGCCGCCACTGTGCTACAATGCTTGGAAATTTTGCAAAGTGGAAAATCGCCACCTTTCGCCAAAACCAAATAGCGCATGAAGGTGCTCGGGACCTTAGCAACAACTTTGCCCCCTTTCAAAATATCGATATCTGTAGCCGTTCGAAAGTTACAGGCGATCCAGACAGACAGACAGACAGACAGACAGACAGACAGACAGACGGACGGACAAAACGTTCGCATAAGTACGCTGAAGCTACTAATAAACTGCTCAATTACAGGTCTAAAGAGTAGCTTCAGCACTGCGAAAACATTAAGTATTATAGTGCACCCAGAATGTGTAGTTCAAAACGTGACCACCGAACTTCTGTAGATGGCGCCAAGTGGACAAGCCGCCACTGTGCTACAATGCTTGGAAATTTTGCAAAGTGGAAAATCGCCACCTTTCGCCAAAACCAAATAGCGCATGAAGGTGCTCGGGACCTTAGCAACAACTTTGCCCCCTTTCAAAATATCGATATCTGTAGCCGTTCGAAAGTTACAGGCGATCCAGACAGACAGACAGACAGACAGACAGACAGACAGACGGACGGACAAAACGTTCGCATAAGTACGCTGAAGCTACTAATAAACTGCTCAATTACAGGTCTAAAGAGTAGCTTCAGCACTGCGAAAACATTAAGTATTATAGTGCACCCAGAATGTGTAGTTCAAAACGTGACCACCGAACTTCTGTAGATGGCGCCAAGTGGACAAGCCGCCACTGTGCTACAATGCTTGGAAATTTGGCAAAGTGGAAAATCGCCACCTTTCGCCAAAACCAAATAGCGCATGAAGGTGCTCGGGACCTTAGCAACAACTTTGCCCCCTTTCAAAATTTCGATATCTGTAGCCGTTCGAAAGTTACAGGCGATCCAGACAGACAGACAGACAGACAGACAGACAGACAGACAGACGGACGGACAAAACGTTCGCATAAGTACGCTGAAGCTACTAATAAACTGCTCAATTACAGGTCTAAAGAGTAGCTTCAGCACTGCGAAAACATTAAGTATTATAGTGCACCCAGAATGTGTAGTTCAAAACGTGACCACCGAACTTCTGTAGATGGCGCCAAGTGGACAAGCCGCCACTGTGCTACAATGCTTGGAAATTTTGCAAAGTGGAAAATCGCCACCTTTCGCCAAAACCAAATAGCGCATGAAGGTGCTCGGGACCTTAGCAACAACTTTGCCCCCTTTCAAAATTTCGATATCTGTAGCCGTTCGAAAGTTACAGGCGATCCAGACAGACAGACAGACAGACAGACAGACAGACGGACGGACAAAACGTTCGCATAAGTACGCTGAAGCTACTAATAAACTGCTCAATTACAGGTCTAAAGAGTAGCTTCAGCACTGCGAAAACATTAAGTATTATAGTGCACCCAGAATGTGTAGTTCAAAACGTGACCACCGAACTTCTGTAGATGGCGCCAAGTGGACAAGCCGCCACTGTGCTACAATGCTTGGAAATTTGGCAAAGTGGAAAATCGCCACCTTTCGCCAAAACCAAATAGCGCATGAAGGTGCTCGGGACCTTAGCAACAACTTTGCCCCCTTTCAAAATTTCGATATCTGTAGCCGTTCGAAAGTTACAGGCGATCCAGACAGACAGACAGACAGACAGACAGACAGACGGACGGACAAAACGTTCGCATAAGTACGCTGAAGCTACTAATAAACTGCTCAATTACAGGTCTAAAGAGTAGCTTCAGCACTGCGAAAACATTAAGTATTATAGTGCACCCAGAATGTGTAGTTCAAAACGTGACCACCGAACTTCTGTAGATGGCGCCAAGTGGACAAGCCGCCACTGTGCTACAATGCTTGGAAATTTTGCAAAGTGGAAAATCGCCACCTTTCGCCAAAACCAAATAGCGCATGAAGGTGCTCGGGACCTTAGCAACAACTTTGCCCCCTTTCAAAATTTCGATATCTGTAGCCGTTCGAAAGTTACAGGCGATCCAGACAGACAGACAGACAGACAGACAGACAGACGGACGGACAAAACGTTCGCATAAGTACGCTGAAGCTACTAATAAACTGCTCAATTACAGGTCTAAAGAGTAGCTTCAGCACTGCGAAAACATTAAGTATTATAGTGCACCCAGAATGTGTAGTTCAAAACGTGACCACCGAACTTCTGTAGATGGCGCCAAGTGGACAAGCCGCCACTGTGCTACAATGCTTGGAAATTTTGCAAAGTGGAAAATCGCCACCTTTCGCCAAAACCAAATAGCGCATGAAGGTGCTCGGGACCTTAGCAACAACTTTGCCCCCTTTCAAAATATCGATATCTGTAGCCGTTCGAAAGTTACAGGCGATCCAGACAGACAGACAGACAGACAGACAGACAGACAGACGGACGGACAAAACGTTCGCATAAGTACGCTGAAGCTACTAATAAACTGCTCAATTACAGGTCTAAAGAGTAGCTTCAGCACTGCGAAAACATTAAGTATTATAGTGCACCCAGAATGTGTAGTTCAAAACGTGACCACCGAACTTCTGTAGATGGCGCCAAGTGGACAAGCCGCCACTGTGCTACAATGCTTGGAAATTTGGCAAAGTGGAAAATCGCCACCTTTCGCCAAAACCAAATAGCGCATGAAGGTGCTCGGGACCTTAGCAACAACTTTGCCCCCTTTCAAAATTTCGATATCTGTAGCCGTTCGAAAGTTACAGGCGATCCAGACAGACAGACAGACAGACAGACAGACGGACGGACAAAACGTTCGCATAAGTACGCTGAAGCTACTAATAAACTGCTCAATTACAGGTCTAAAGAGTAGCTTCAGCACTGCGAAAACATTAAGTATTATAGTGCACCCAGAATGTGTAGTTCAAAACGTGACCACCGAACTTCTGTAGATGGCGCCAAGTGGACAAGCCGCCACTGTGCTACAATGCTTGGAAATTTTGCAAAGTGGAAAATCGCCACCTTTCGCCAAAACCAAATAGCGCATGAAGGTGCTCGGGACCTTAGCAACAACTTTGCCCCCTTTCAAAATTTCGATATCTGTAGCCGTTCGAAAGTTACAGGCGATCCAGACAGACAGACAGACAGACAGACAGACGGACGGACAAAACGTTCGCATAAGTACGCTGAAGCTACTAATAAACTGCTCAATTACAGGTCTAAAGAGTAGCTTCAGCACTGCGAAAACATTAAGTATTATAGTGCACCCAGAATGTGTAGTTCAAAACGTGACCACCGAACTTCTGTAGATGGCGCCAAGTGGACAAGCCGCCACTGTGCTACAATGCTTGGAAATTTGGCAAAGTGGAAAATCGCCACCTTTCGCCAAAACCAAATAGCGCATGAAGGTGCTCGGGACCTTAGCAACAACTTTGCCCCCTTTCAAAATTTCGATATCTGTAGCCGTTCGAAAGTTACAGGCGATCCAGACAGACAGACAGACAGACAGACAGACGGACGGACAAAACGTTCGCATAAGTACGCTGAAGCTACTAATAAACTGCTCAATTACAGGTCTAAAGAGTAGCTTCAGCACTGCGAAAACATTAAGTATTATAGTGCACCCAGAATGTGTAGTTCAAAACGTGACCACCGAACTTCTGTAGATGGCGCCAAGTGGACAAGCCGCCACTGTGCTACAATGCTTGGAAATTTTGCAAAGTGGAAAATCGCCACCTTTCGCCAAAACCAAATAGCGCATGAAGGTGCTCGGGACCTTAGCAACAACTTTGCCCCCTTTCAAAATTTCGATATCTGTAGCCGTTCGAAAGTTACAGGCGATCCAGACAGACAGACAGACAGACAGACAGACAGACGGACGGACAAAACGTTCGCATAAGTACGCTGAAGCTACTAATAAACTGCTCAATTACAGGTCTAAAGAGTAGCTTCAGCACTGCGAAAACATTAAGTATTATAGTGCACCCAGAATGTGTAGTTCAAAACGTGACCACCGAACTTCTGTAGATGGCGCCAAGTGGACAAGCCGCCACTGTGCTACAATGCTTGGAAATTTGGCAAAGTGGAAAATCGCCACCTTTCGCCAAAACCAAATAGCGCATGAAGGTGCTCGGGACCTTAGCAACAACTTTGCCCCCTTTCAAAATTTCGATATCTGTAGCCGTTCGAAAGTTACAGGCGATCCAGACAGACAGACAGACAGACAGACAGACAGACGGACGGACAAAACGTTCGCATAAGTACGCTGAAGCTACTAATAAACTGCTCAATTACAGGTCTAAAGAGTAGCTTCAGCACTGCGAAAACATTAAGTATTATAGTGCACCCAGAATGTGTAGTTCAAAACGTGACCACCGAACTTCTGTAGATGGCGCCAAGTGGACAAGCCGCCACTGTGCTACAATGCTTGGAAATTTTGCAAAGTGGAAAATCGCCACCTTTCGCCAAAACCAAATAGCGCATGAAGGTGCTCGGGACCTTAGCAACAACTTTGCCCCCTTTCAAAATTTCGATATCTGTAGCCGTTCGAAAGTTACAGGCGATCCAGACAGACAGACGGACAGACAGACAGACAGACAGACAGACGGACGGACAAAACGTTCGCATAAGTACGCTGAAGCTACTAATAAACTGCTCAATTACAGGTCTAAAGAGTAGCTTCAGCACTGCGAAAACATTAAGTATTATAGTGCACCCAGAATGTGTAGTTCAAAACGTGACCACCGAACTTCTGTAGATGGCGCCAAGTGGACAAGCCGCCACTGTGCTACAATGCTTGGAAATTTTGCAAAGTGGAAAATCGCCACCTTTCGCCAAAACCAAATAGCGCATGAAGGTGCTCGGGACCTTAGCAACAACTTTGCCCCCTTTCAAAATTTCGATATCTGTAGCCGTTCGAAAGTTACAGGCGATCCAGACAGACAGACAGACAGACAGACAGACGGACGGACAAAACGTTCGCATAAGTACGCTGAAGCTACTAATAAACTGCTCAATTACAGGTCTAAAGAGTAGCTTCAGCACTGCGAAAACATTAAGTATTATAGTGCACCCAGAATGTGTAGTTCAAAACGTGACCACCGAACTTCTGTAGATGGCGCCAAGTGGACAAGCCGCCACTGTGCTACAATGCTTGGAAATTTGGCAAAGTGGAAAATCGCCACCTTTCGCCAAAACCAAATAGCGCATGAAGGTGCTCGGGGCCTTAGCAACAACTTTGCCCCCTTTCAAAATTTCGATATCTGTAGCCGTTCGAAAGTTACAGGCGATCCAGACAGACAGACAGACAGACAGACAGACGGACGGACAAAACGTTCGCATAAGTACGCTGAAGCTACTAATAAACTGCTCAATTACAGGTCTAAAGAGTAGCTTCAGCACTGCGAAAACATTAAGTATTATAGTGCACCCAGAATGTGTAGTTCAAAACGTGACCACCGAACTTCTGTAGATGGCGCCAAGTGGACAAGCCGCCACTGTGCTACAATGCTTGGAAATTTTGCAAAGTGGAAAATCGCCACCTTTCGCCAAAACCAAATAGCGCATGAAGGTGCTCGGGACCTTAGCAACAACTTTGCCCCCTTTCAAAATTTCGATATCTGTAGCCGTTCGAAAGTTACAGGCGATCCAGACAGACAGACAGACAGCGACAGACAGACAGACAGACGGACGGACAAAACGTTCGCATAAGTACGCTGAAGCTACTAATAAGAACAGAAAACAGGATTATTAATCACATTTTATATATCCTTATATATAACCTTTGTGTCACCTTTTCATCGGCACCAATCGGGGGCATTGCGCCCATAATCGGAAAGCCAATGCGTTATTTATAACGCAACGATAAGCATATGCATTTATCAGCGAACGCGAGTTTGAATCCTATTGGCTGCAATGTTTTTTAATTTTCAAATTCATGTAATACGCATTGCCAAGTGTTTCTGTATTTTTAGCAGAATTAAGATTACCTATTTTGTAGATAATTTTGAAGACTCTTCAACTATAATTCGATCTAGCAAAAGTTGTTTTTTTTGCAGCACGCTTTCTGAATTAAAGACGTTGAAAACGTTTTCTGTTATAACTTTTTTATGTATCAGTCAATTTTAAAAATGCAGAAATTATTTCAATTATAATAAGACCACTCAAAAGCTAATCAAGGCATGTCAATATGTTAAAATAATACAATATAAACAAATAATTAAATATTATTATGCGTAGTAACATACTCACAGCCACACTGTCACATTGTCTTGTAGTAATTAATATATTTAAACTTGAAGCTTTTTCTGTAAACACCTAGTATGAACCCTGCATCAGGCCGATTTCGGTAATTTCTTTTTACTAAAAAGCTGCCACCGTGTAGGGTTGCAAAAGTGTCTTAAATTGGACAAATTCTAGCGGGCAAGTGATTGTAGTGGAACAGGTAAGCTCTCGAAATCGGTCTGTGGTGTTCTGTTGATTGTTCCAATGGGTCACTGTACCAGCGATGAACCCAAAGCAGCGAATATGTATATGTAATATGTGCAATCATTGGACTTGCTCCAACAGTTGTTTAAAATTTAAGTTAGCTTCTCGCCACCGCACATTCAGTTTTAAAAATGCAAAAATTATTATAATTAGAATAAGACCACCTATACGGTAGGCTAAAAAGCTAGTAACTCTAATACTGTGATTGATATAGGTGAGAGTTATAAAACAAACGTCGTTAGAAACTGGTAGACTTCTAACATCCCCTTTGGAAATTGCACAAGGCAATGTAATGGATCGCCCACATTGGTCGCAATTCGCATTATTATACTTAGCATTATTTAGCTTAAAATCGTTAATATTACTAATTAATTTGTTTGTAAAAACGCCCACTTGTTTTTTAGTTTTTTTTCACTAGTACGAAAGAAATTATTTTTTCCAGTGCCATTTTGGCGCCCCTTGCCGCTTGCCTATACCTAGTTACGGCTCTGATTATGGACAATGGCTGTAAAAGCCTGCATTCAACTATGATTTATTGTTTTTGAAAATCTTATATGCTTCTGCTCTCGTTTTTACAAGAAATGTTCTGTCATCTGTGATCCAGGGGGCAGGATGTATCGAGATAGAATAGTTTTAATATGAATAATGTAATTAAATTATTATTTATAAATTCTACTTTGGTATCGATATTTGTACAGTCAAAAATGTTTCTCCATGGAATAGAGCGGAGTTCAGAATTAAATGCTTATAATTAAAATTTTTAAAAGAACGGTGAGTTTTAAACAATTTTGCAGATTTTTGATGTTTCACAAGAAGCTTGAGTAATCATTTCATGATCAGAAAAATTGTGAGATAGAATAGAATAGAACACCTGCTTCAGATAGTTTAACAGATTTACTAGAGAAAATTAAATCAATTATTGCATCGTTCCTTGTTGGTTCGTTAATGTTCCGTGAAAATTCGAAATTATTACAGAACAATATAAGCTCAGAAGTAACTCTCTTATGAATATAATTAATATTGTAACGATATTGGAGGCCGAGCCACGCATGAGTCAGCGTTCGAGAGCGATATGGGGTTGATGCACCCGACGCGTGCAGACAGATGGTCACATTCGAGAAGCAACCTTGGAGCCAGCTGCAGACGCGTGACGTCAGCGGCCTTGCTGACTAATACGGCGATGCGCCATGCCTTTGTCGGGAGCTTCGAGTAAGGACTGGACGTTTCTAGAATGATTCATTCGTGAGATATAAATACTCGCGAGCGGGAATAGCGGGCAGTTCTGATCAGGTTCTCATCCAGTTCTCATCAAGCTCGAAGCGCGTAATATAAATAAACCGTGTGTATATAACTCTAGTGAAATAAATAACAAATAAATATAACCATATAAATAATTACTGTTAGGTGCAATATAAATAAATAAATGTATCGTTGTTAGAAATAGTTCGTTAGTTTAAGTAATTTGTGTTCTGCCTTGATAATTCGTGTGTTTGTAAATAATCGTAATTAATCATTGTAAATAAATGTTTAATCCAAGAAGCGTCGTATAATTTTGTAAATAGCCCGAACGTAAAAACGTAACAATATTAAAATTTCTTACTAGGATAACATTTTCAGATAAGCAATTTATATTCAGCATAGTGATGTGAAGATCGTTCATAAATTCTTGGTAATTTTTGCGATGTGGATTATCAACTGTATCGATGATATATATTTTATTTTTTCTATTCACTTACAACCATAATTATTCAATAGTTTACTGGGAAATAATTGATTCATATTTGATATTGTTTTTAACATAAATTTCTACTCCACCTGCATGCAAAAGTCTGTCTTGCCGAATTAAGTTATAATTAGTAATGTGGATTTCTTCATTAGTAGTATGTGGTTGCAGCCATGTTTCCATAATAGCTATTATATCAAGATTATTACAAACTATAAAGTTTTTTAAATTGGTTAGTTTTGAAGGAAATTGATAGTTAAGTGAAAAGAAAAAATGTATTGTTTTTATCCAAATAAAATACAAGAACATCCATATCTATTTGTAATTCAGGAACTTTAGCCTCTTGTGGAACTGATTACTTTCACCGGTAACATTCACAACTTCTTTGAAGTACTCGTTCCAGCATTTAATTGGTCTTGCAATGTACCTACACAAACTTGTCCCAGTTTTATTTTTAGTGGAAATTTCCTTATTCTTCAAACAGGACAAGTAATATTGAAAACAAACATAAGAAACGACCACTAAATCTTTGCTCTTGAAATGTAAGCATGCTTTATGACAATCCTGACATGCTTCAAACACTGACAGAAATATCAGACGACAATAAGATTCACATTATAGCAATACAGGAAATGCGCTGCACAGGAAAAAGAATCATGGAGCAAAAACCATGTTGTGCTATGTAGTGGACAAGATACACAACACATACACGGCACAGGAGTTCTAATAAGCAACCAAATAAAACACACAATTTTGATATTTAAAGCAATAAATGACGGAATGTGCACAGTACAAATCAACAGCACATTCTTCAACTACATTATCACAAAACATATTCACCAACAAAAGAGAATGAGGAAGAAGAAAAAGACAAATGTTATGAGCAACTACTAAAGTACTACAAAAGTTGGACAAGAAACTATTTACTATCCAACAATAGAGAAATTTAGTCCTTATAAAAACGTAATAATAATGGAGAGTGATTAATTGAGCTCGCAACCACACTGAACAAGGTAATTGCGGGAATCCACCAACTAACATGCAGGAGTGAAAGATATTTCGAAAAAAAAAGTTAGGTACATAAAATTTGCTTTCCTATATAAAACTTTCACAGCCGCAGCAGACTCTGTATAATAGGCGCTTTCCTTTCATCCATGGGAGCAGCTCGGAGCGGCTCCAAACTCTCGCGCACCTCGTTCCTTTCACAAGGGCGTTTAACCTCGGAGTCGCTCTGGGCTTATTTCCCCTTTCCTCTCAAGGACCAGCTCGTTGGTCGGGGCGCGAAGCCACAGCCAGCCAGCATGCCATACTTTTAATTTTTAAAAGGCGCGAAGGCGAAATCATTTGAGGTTAGGTGCAACTTCTCCCTGGTTTTAGGTGCTATGCTAAATTTTTTGAAGAAAAAATGTCATCATTGAAGTAAAGCCTCATCTTTGCGCATGAAAAGAACTTTTAGCTATAGGAATGTTAATTTTTTTGTAATTGTTAGGACTTTGAATTTGTTAAATTTTATATAACTAAGTTATTAACTAAACATTTTATTAAACGCTTACCATTCCTACATCTAAATTTGTTTCATTTTCTAAAGCAGTTGCTATTAGGAAAACAAAGACTGATAGAAGAAGACAATTCACTTGTGATATTGTAGTAAAATAGTGGGTGCATAGATTTAATTTTTCAGTATACTATAAGTTCTTAAAGTGTTGGAAAATTTCTCAAAATAACGTTTTAAGGTTATGTGACTGTTTAAAACTTTTGGCGCGCGCTAGATGTGCGCTATGCCGCTAAATCGCGTTCCATTCACGAGCAGCACCGAGCGACTCGGGCTTCTAGCCGTCGGGGTTTGATGCACGAGAAAGGAAAGCAGCTAATATAAGATTGTTTGAGCTGTGAGAATAGTAAGATAAAGGCTTCCACGTCCGGTGTCCAGCAAAATTATGGTTTTGGAGTGGGTCCCTTTTTTTCTAAGCAGCAAAACGTTAAGCAATTTTATTTCAACATACATGACACTCCTGGAAAGCCATTGTTAGATAATACAAAATTTACTACTAGAAATGGCAATAGGTACATATACTTGCACTATTCTTAATTTCGGTTCAGTTCTCTTCCATCCTGCTTCTCACGCTGTTTATAAGTGTAATATCCTCACACATTATTGCATCTTATTATGTTCCTTTTTCAAATTATTTAATTATGAAGCTTTCTTCCATTATTCAGGACTACTTTCTATGGTCCATACTTTGGGTTATGTTTGAACTGATATTTCCTGTATGAGGGCTTTTTTATTTTTGTCTCTTATTTTCTATTGTAAATTCCGCAGGCCATGACAGCCATTATCATTGTTGAACGAATGATTTCTGACAATATACAATTCCGGAAGTCATTTATTAAATAAGATTGCTATGCGTTCTATATATTTCTCCGAAGTTCGCCTTTTTTGTATTTTCAGTATCCTGCCGTTTGTCTTTTCTTGCCGATTATTTTACTATTATATTTAAGTTTGGAACAGTTTTATAAACATATTTTTTTCTACAGTTGTTTTCATTTATCTTATTTATATATTTTTTCGTAGCTTTCTTGTTTTGTCGACAGCCACTCTTTCCTATGCCTTTTCTTCTCTCACAGTATCTAATAATTACCTCACTCCTTTATTGTCACTTTTGTTGGGTCTCTTTTCCTGCTGAATTCTGTTTCTTGAAGGTGCTACTTATTATTAACAGTTAATCCTTTGTAGCTATAAAGCAAAGTTAACTGGGACAAAATGTGATTTCAAATATATAGCTGCATTCGTATATGAGTAAGAGGAGAATGACATCTGTGAAAATGATCAAAATCTGTACCTAGTCAGTTTTGAGACAAAAATCTTTGTTTTTTTACTTTTTCGCTGTATTTGGGACTCCCAACACCGGACGGTTCATCCTAGTGAAATTAAAGTCTTGTACCATCGTAATACCAAAGCTTCATAGAACATCTCCATACATTTTCATGGAAATTTGTCTGTATGAAAGCCCCCCCCCCACTCTCAAATTTTTAGGTATATACCGACTATCGAGTCTCATTTATGAGTAAGAAGGAAAGATAGTGTGTGAAGATCATCAAAATCTTTAGAATAATTTTTGAGAAAAAAAACCTTCATAGAACACCTTCGTACATTTTCATGGAAAGTCGTCTGTATGAAATGTGTAGGTACACCCTCACCCCCTCTCCCATATATCTCATTCCCTGGAATATTTTAGTAGATAATAGCTATAGAGTAAAAAAAATTGTCGTATTTTCCACACTTTTTGGGGTAAACGAACCTTTTGGTAGCGAACGCTGCAAAGTCTATTACCATCGTTATAAAGCTTCATAGATCTCAAATTTTCCCAGATTTCCGATGCTGTAGATTTAAATTACAAAAAAATAGGTGATTATTTAATTGACCGCTTAATGTTGCTGTTTTTCTACAACAAAAGTACAGGTTTATAATAAACATTCTAAGTACTGTAACTTTGTATGCTTAAGTTTCAGAAAAATACTGGAAATAAAAAAATAGACAATTCTCTTAACTTAACTGAAAGATTTTATGTGATACCTTAATATTTTTAAAGGTATGACGTAAAAACACAGAGACAATGTTTTTTAATTCGAAAAAAGAGCAACATTTCACTTTATGATTCTTATGACAATTAAACTCGATAAAAGACTCAACATTTTTAATTTGACTTATGCACTATTATTTCAAAAAACATTCGTGGTTACAAAAAAAAAAGAAAATGCCCTTATTTTAACACGCACTTTTTTGGAAATTTTTGAGATTCCAAATGCTATTTTAACGAATTAGGTATTATTATTATTATTACACGTTACCGCTTTGTTTTAAAGGTAATTAACCAACTTTTAAACCGCATAAAAAGTACGTTAATTGAATTCACTAAACGTTGAGATTAACAAAGATAGTAAAATATTGACGATTGACAATTTGTAACGTTAATAATTATACTTACATAAATAAAAATAATAGTTTTTAATAAGAATTATATAATATTTAACACGTAGATTTTATATAATTATCATTAAGGCGTATTTTGCATGTTTATAATTTTTGGAAACTACAACATTAAAGATGTTAATGTCCATAACTCAACTAATTTGATTTCCTGAAAATAAAAAACGCAAATTGTACATGATTTAAGTACCTATAATTTTGGTTCAAAACATTTTCTTCAGTGACACGTACCTAATTACAAATTTACTAGCAAAACATCAATTGTCTCAACGGTCTTAGCTCAGTTTTGCCCCATTCCCATATGTACCTCATTAAAAACGGAACGAAGAGGCCTAGGTATTGGTAATGTGCTAGACAATCAGGGTTACCATCTTTTTAAAATTAAAATACGGGAGCGAAGCCAGAAAAAACATAGACTCGGGCAAACATTTTCTGGAAAAAGGGATGTAGTTAACAAAATTAGGTCTACTGCAACCCCCGTGGAGCAGTCTATGACGGCAAATTTCACAGTTTTTTACAAAATAACGTGTTACGAGTCAATTTTGCACTAAATAAAATTAATTTATTGATGCAGCAATTGGCTCGAGTTCCCAGCTATTAGTACGTGTATATTTGGTTGCCTATCCTCTTGGTCTACCCAGTGTGGGCTAGGAAAATTCAAGCGACATCTGGGAAAGATTGCATGTATAAAGGGACCGACATCATGTAGCCAGCTTGGTCAGATTGAGTGATAGACTGCTTCTGGTGCTGTGTGGATGATGTTTCGGAGATGCACTTTAGGTGGATTTGAAATCGTCAGATATCTTGAGAATTTTCGATCAGAATTAATGTATTGTATAAATAGTCGCTGAAATCCATATAGTATTGCTAGGAATTAAAAATATTTCAAAAACAAGCTTACGTGTGGCTGCTCTCTACTCACCGAGTTCTCACTAACCCCCTTAGTTTTTCCTCTTGGGGCTGTGATGCCATCACTTGAAACACATAAGCATTTTGAGTTTGCTGTCTAGCTACACTGGCAAAACATCTCTATCTCCGAATTGTTTTGAGATCTTAAAAACCTATTTAGCCCCTATTATATATACCGAGTGATTTTTACTTATTTAGAAAATTGAGTTTTTCGAAATTATTAAAATCCGAAAAGTGCTATTTTTCGGAAATTAAGTAAGATTTCAATGGGATTTTTTTAGAGTGTGTTATTTTTAGCTAACTGAACAATCTGAAGGCCAGAAAACACAAAATATGATTGTATTAAATTAATATAAATATAAAATAGATATTTATAAGTATATAAGTGTGGAATGTAGCATATTAGCCACGAAAGAAAACGCTTAATTTTCTTGTACACGTGTGCAATGAAACGTTTTATTCAACAGTTTCCTGAAATTTCTTTAAATCATTTTAATTTTTGTCTGAATTTTTTGATACTGACATGACATTTGATATGTTGTTAATAAAATATAGAAATCGCAACCAAACCTTGTTAGCTGTATGTACTATAATATACTATAATTATTATTTCTCCGCGACTTCTTTATTTTCTCTCACAAGTGAGTGATGATGATGATGGACGTTTCCTATTTGGAATCAACACAGTAATATGCTTTTTATGAGTAGGCGTTGGATACAAAAATATTTTTTCTTATAAGTTAAAAAAAGTACAACTTTTTCTTAAATTTAAATGTATAATACTCTGTTCACATCTTTTTTGCATGAAAGTAGGCCATGCAAGTTTCTCCAATTTAACTGTGTAAAATTACTTTATCGTATGTCATTTGGTGATGTACTACATTTCTACATTCAAAATCGTTAAGGAATGCGGTACTTTTCTCACTAGCAACACTTTTCTGCATAACAACGGCGATGTCTACTTCAAATTCGAGGTTGGTAGGTTAGGTTTTGCTTGAGTTTTGACACAGATTGACGCAAAACCTAACCTGCTAACTTCGAATTTGACAGACTTACAGTGTCACCAACAACTCACTTCAGTACGGCCAAATGCGTAACATCAACTGGAGCTGCTTATTGTGCTTTAGTACATAGGAACGAGTTATGCTCAGCTTGGTTATCTATGTTTTGACTTTTAGTGTCACTTGTATGTAAAAATTTAATATTTTACATTTCTTATGAAATGCAATAAAATAGTATACTCAAAACGTTAGAAAAGTGGTTTTACTGAACTCGTATGGCCGTTTAAGTACTCGCTACGTTCGTACTCAAACCCGCCATACTTGTTCAGTAAAACATCACTTTTGTAAACTTATTGAGTAATATACTATTGTTGTGTTTAAGGACTTTGACCATATGACCACATCAGTCGACGTCTAAGATACCTGGTAGTCTGCATGAAGAGACTTTGTCCGTAACCAAAAAAAAAACAAATTGGAGATTATGATTTCCAAATGCATTTAGGTTAGAAAACATGACAAAATACCTTCAAATGCAAAGTGGTCATATTTAAGCAGAACAGAAAATAGAATTTTAGTAATTTTATGTATGTATCCAGTTTCAGTAATTGTGTAATTGAAGAAATTTTTAATTAATTAGGTACATTGAAAGTTAAAGTAATTTTCTTCCACGACCTGCTGAATTGTTTGACAAACGAAGTGACATTTGTCACACAATTCAGCAGGCAGTGTTTTCTCCACATGTACTATCAAAATAAACAGGCCATCGGGCAACAATCTTATATTTTGTCAAATGGCAGTAAATTTATTGGAGGTTATGCAGGTTATACCGGGTGACTATAAATGATTGTGATTTTTTTTCTTAGGTTGGCACTGTTTATGTTGGTGGCACTGTAAGTCTATGTCAAATTCAATGTTCGCAGGTTAGGTTCTGCGTCATTCTGTGTCAAAACTGACGCAAAACCTAACCTGCTAACATCGTATTTGACATAGACTTACAGTGCCAACCTAAGAAAAAAAATCACAATCATTTATAGTCACCCGGTACAATAAAATTAAAATGTGTTTTCTTCATGTGCAACTTAACAACATAAACCCATGGCCAATGCATAAAAGGAATGAATGAATTATACTAGGTGAGTTTTTTAAAGTGTTACAAGGCGATATCTTGAAGACGGTGTAAAATATTTTGATGAAATTTTGGTGGGGTGATAAGGAGATGGGAGGACATATTTACACATATTTTTGACATTTGCTTTCTCTCCCTGTTTTGAGGGCTGGGAAGTAAGTTTGGAATTTTAAATTGTATGATGTACTTTTTTTATAAAATTAGAATCTACGTATGTGTACAATTTTTTTCTTTACTCTTGACCGAATCCGCTTTGCTTGCTTATTAGTGGCGCCTGAATCGTTACAGCCAGTACAAAATTCATTTAGAAAAAGAGTGAGAATGTTGGAAGTGGAAGTTGAAGGGGGACATTTCGAACAAATTCTCAAGCATGACAGACGATAATTAAGTGGAAATTAAAGGGTAAATATTTTTTTATTTTATAACCTAATAAATCATAAATCCTTAACCATAACCAAATCAAAAAAATGTTTGTACACGTACATAGTTTTTTACGTAGATTCGAGTTTTATAAACAAAAGTACAGTCGCGGAATTAAAAATCCGGGCACTTGAAATGATTCAGTGTATATTTTACTTTACTTTACTTATCACGTTACCTGGTGAAATTAGTCAAAGTCAAAATGTCAGTATAATTTTTAACGTAATCAAGAATTTCTGTGCAGCTTCTATTAAAATTCAATGATACCTGCAGTTAGGCTCTGCAGGTACCATTGGTTGCGTAGAAAACTGGTACAGCTAGTTTTAAGTTGGTTATACAACCTATGAATAATATGTTGGTGGCACTGTAAGTCTTGTTGAATAATATGTTGGTGGCAGGTTAGCAGGTTAGGTTTTGTGTCAGTTTATGTCAAAACTGACGGAAAACCTAACCTGATAACCTCGAATTTGACAGTTTTGACATAAACTGACACAAAACCTAACCTGCTAATCTCGAATTTGACATAGACTTACAGTGCCACCAACATATTATTCATACGTTGTATAACCAACCTAAAACTAGCTGTACCAGTTTTCTATGCAACCAATGGTGAGTGCTAGTCAATGACTTTAATGGAAATATGGTAAAATACCGGATAATATGGTCCGTCTCCGAGACGTGGGACATTTTGATTAATTATGAGTTTACCTTGTTTTAATAATTCTGTCAGATAGTCTGTGCTAATATAAGAATAAAAGATGTTCAAATTGGGCGTTATTACTTTTGTCGTGCTATTAGATATTTCATTTAGTTTTTAAACGATATGTAAAAATCTTTTTATTAACAATTTTCATATGTTTCATCATCATCTTCTTCTTTCTTACGCGGCATTCTGTATAAGTAGGCTGACGCCTATCATTTTTTAGACTTTGTTATTTCCTAAAACTTTTTCTTTCTCAAATTGTCTCTGAAAAGTAAGAAGCGGCAAATTCAAATTAAGTTGGTGTAAAGATAGAAACTTTTTCAGGATATATCTGGGGAATTTGATTTTTTTGATATGGCAGCACTTTGAAAGCACACAAACCCACGTTGTGGTGATTCACACGAGAGCCACGAGACGACTTTATCAACCAGTTATTTTCCGTGAACAACGCTCAACGCAAAGAGTAAGTTTTAGGTCTAAGTATTAGAACACGCTTTATTTTAATATTATAATCTATTGTGCAGTTTTTCGAACATACAATTGAAAATGCCTGGTTTAACACGAACTACCAACTTGTCGTTTGATATGGCCTCATCGCCCAGAAATCCATTTTTCCTCCCCGATCAACACTTTGACGAAGAGACTGATGCAAACAATGCTCTGCAGCTTCTCCCTGTGACTCAAACGTTGGATGACTCCCCTAACGACGTTTACTACCAGTCAGAGGCTTTTGCTACTGCATCAAATGATATCGTTTCCACAACCGCAGTCAGCAAGGATAAGTTTGAAGTAAAAGTTGACGTTCGAAAATTTTTCCCTAAGGAAATTTATGTCAGAACAGGTGGCCGAATCATTGTTGTTATAGGCAAGCACAAAGAGAAGCACGATAACTACAGTTTTGTGGCGTGTCAATTCATGCGTAAATTCGTCATTCCCCAAGGCTACGACGTTGAGAATATCGAGTCGGAATTAACACCAAATGGGGTGTTAAGTATCACTGTACCTCGCATTAACAAAGGTATGGATGAACTTTGGAACACCCCAAACCAGGAAACTGGAGGCCCAATGAAAGCTGTGAAATACGTTGTAGGGCAAGATGGAAATGTCAAGAACTAGAAGTTTTTAATAGTTTATTTATTTTTCTTTTTTTTTCTTGTCATTTGTTTTATGATAATCTTAACAAAACTAACTTGGATTATTAGCGATTTAGTTATCAATTTTGTTTTGTACAGCATTTATTAGTTTAGTTCATTATTATATAAAAATGTTCTTCGTCATTTGATTTTTGATAATCTCATAAGACCAACTACATTGTTCTATTAGTGATATCAGTAAGTTATTAATGACCTTGTTTTATATAGTGTACCTATGTTGTTGATGAAATAAAAGTTGATTCATAATTTAAAATATTTGGCTCTTGTGGTATGGAAATTAAATATATACCCAGAATTTGTTATGCTGTTGTTTTACTAATCTATTATAACAATCATCGCATAGGAAATGTCAGAAATTAAACCTATTGCTAACTAACGGGTGTTCATAAACAGTCGTCATCCCAGTTGCTTTGAAAAACAAAATGTTATGTCTTTGATTAATTCGTGCAACACAATGAAACGTCATTGAGTACTGTCATAGCGCATTTTTTCTCAATTTTAATAGACATACGTTTCTGAAGTCAAAACCTACTGGGATGACGACTGTTTATGAACACCCGTTAATAAAGGGTGTTGATTAGAATTTGTGGACTAGTCTGCTTTGGAACTGATGAAGTCACGTCGTGCATTAAATCATATGGTTGATAACTGACACTGTAAGTCTATGTCAAATTCGATGTTAGCAGGTTAGGTTTTCCGTCAGTTTTGACACAAAACCTAACCTGCTAACATCGAATAACGATAAGAACGTACAATACATGAAGGTTTACAAAGTGTATGTATCAGAAATAATATTAGTATTATTTTTGGTATATTTGTACCCAGTTGTTTGGTTCTTTAAGTCATTGACAATTATGAATCATAACAGTTTAACCTGATTAATGCCTGCTGTGAAAAACTTAAAGTTACAACAAAATCACTCCATCAAGTTTTTCAATTAATATATCGTAGATCTCCCTATGCATCGCTTCCCTTTAATTCATATTTATAGGATTACCATCGATAAGCGACAAGTGATTAACTAGAACTATGTTGATACTGTAAGACATGGTAATGGCTTTTGAAGACAAAAGTTAAAGTTAAATTGTAACAACAAAAAATAATTTATTTCACACAACTTCACTCGGCCAGGACAAATTGACGACTCACAGGTAGAAGATGAAGGAATAAGGTATTGACTCGGACGCTACTGTGTTTATAAATAAATTTTCCCAAGTTTTGATGTAATCAGAAATCAAAACAGGCTAAACTAATAATCAGGAATCTGGGACCATACATTTGATCATAGGGTGTGCACTCGACTATATATTTAAAAAAAATTACACTATCTGGAATGACCTTGCGGATTTAAATGTGGAAGGTTCCAGTCTGTTTGCGATTGCAAAAAGGAGAAAAAAATATTTTCCGATTTTTTATTACTTGAATTTTATGGGTGCATCGTATTTACAAGATTATTTTTTAATATTTTCAGTGATTTTTGCGGTCATATCAAATACTCTCAAAAGTGCTACAAAAATTGTTCAAACAAAGCGTACCAGGAAAGCGCGGTATAAATTTCAATATCGAGGTATTTTGAAAATAATTGCTTGTAAATTCATACTTTCAGCATATGAAATGTGTAGGAAAGAATGAAGAAATTTTCAGTGAAAGAATTATTTGTATTACTTTATTGTAAAAAATATGATTTATTTTCCGCTGCGTGTTTTGAGTTATAGGGTTGTCGCGTCTCATCGATTACTGATTTGCACCGCGTACTCCAGGTAATAAAAGTATATACAAGCCCACACCTTTACGGTAGAGGGATATCTGATTATATATATTATAGAGTTTTAATTACGTACAGTCAACATCTACAAAAAAACAGTATCATTCTCCAAAAAGAGTGTAATTTTATTCTAGAAAGACAGATGAGTAGTAACATGACAAGCTATTGCAGTGCTCACACATTGCGGAGCAATTCAAGCCCGCTTTGTTTGCATCCACAATTATTTCACATCTTGACTTACAGCTGCAGAATACAATTCGTAGAAGTTCATGCAGAGCAAAAGGCTTTGAACTAGCAATAGGTCTCAAGGATTTTTTTTTGTCCATTCCTTTCTATGTATTTTATCTTCCAACGTCATTCGGCTGCTAAAAAGTTTATTTCCTAGCGAAGTTTGAACATGCATATAAACTTTCAGACGATAGCGATGAGACGCATATGATGTGTATGTGTTTGGTGTGGGAGTTTCGTAAAAAAAATATATTTATGTTGACTTAGGTTAGGGTTGTGAAACGAAAGTAACGAGCTTCGTTCAATGGCTTTGAGTTTTTCCAACCCATAGAACTCAAAGCCATTGATCTGGTAAAAATCTGAAAGTGTGAGAGTCAAACTAAGCAGGAATTCTTGGGGAAGAAAAACTAAAATTAAAATACTTTTGTTTTCGATTTCATTAAAACTAAGAAAAGTCTGGGAACGTAAACTTAAATAAAAAATACTTTTCTAGTCCATTCTTTTGGGATAAAACCAAAGACAACATCGTTACGACTATTAGTTAACGAGATATAAAGCATTTGTCTAAACTCTGCGAATGTGAAGTTGGAAAAAACACTGGGGGAGGGGGAAAACACATTCTTTATTTCCTGAACTACATGGTGCATATCAATGATCAGCGATACGTGACACGCGTATCACTCAAAACAGGCAGCGGAAAATAAATCGTATTTTGTACAGCAATGAAGCAATACAGATAATTTTTTCACTACAAATTTCTTCATTCTCTTCTACACATTTCATACGCGGAAAGTATGCATTTGTGTGCAATAGTTTCAAAATATCTCGATGCTGAAATTTATACCGCGCTTTCCCGGTACGCTTTGTTCATACAATTTCTGTAGCATTTGTTAAAAATAATTTCGAAATTAATTTGATATCGCCGGAATGTAGAAAGAATAGGCTTTCCACTAGTTTACAAATAATCGAGAATTACTCAAAAATAAGCTTGTAAATGCAATGTATGTGGAAAATTAATCAATTTTCAATCATAAAAAATCGAAAAATATTTTTTCTGCAATTTTACAATCGCAAACAGACTGGAGCTGACGGTTTTTAATTTAAATATTATTGAGAAGCTTTTGTTAATCATATCCAAGAAAAATAATTTCATGATGAAAATAATCGGAATCTTTGTCTACTCGGTGTATTTGAGGATGAAGTTGGAATTTTTCGAACCCCTGTTAAGACCAGTTTAAAATCCCGCACTTGAATTTCAAATATTCTCGCTTTTTCGCATCGTTTATTTCAAATATTGCCAATTCCGCGCTCCTTTTTTAAATTCAAATAACAATGCTTCTCGCATAATTTTGCAATTTGTTCTGGAAAACTTTGTTAGGAGCATATTCAAGCTGTAGTTTGAACAATCATAGTAAACATGATGAGTTTATCATAGGAATCTCCTTGACTCTGTATGCCCATACGATCGTAAGGAATTTCGCCACTTCAAAATCTTGAAGTTGTCAAAGTTAAGTTCGAGCTAACATTCGGGGCAGCAGTTAGCTAATCGCTTGCATTGCTCCGTCTTGCAGCACTTTGCTTCACAGGGTGCTTGCTAATTGTTGTGCCCATTTTGTACTTTAATTGATTGTATTCTTGCAGCTAACGAGATTAATTATATTTATGCAGTGCCCATTGTCTTTTTAATGTGTTTAGATTAGGTTGGTTATTGATTTGTTTGCCTATTTATTATTGCTTTTGTTTTTCGATTTGCCTGTCCTTTTATTGTTACTGTTTGCACTATAGAACCAGTTGTTTAAATAAATATTGTTACGAGTTATTGGTTTTGTCGTTATTTGGTTTGCTGGATTTATCTCATACCTTGGGGAGGTCCGACCCAAGGATTTGTAGACGTCGAGAACCTGGCGCCCTCCGCCCTAGTTTTTTTAGCTTAGCTGAAACCCCGACCCTTCCCAACGAGTTAGCCAACTTCGACCGATATTTACCAGCCGGCAAAATACTAAGTATAACTTTCGTCACCAGGTAAAGCCGACCCTTAATCCATCGTCACAAGTGCCCAGAATTCAATTTAACATTGCCCATAATTGTTGATTTATTGTATTGGGTGGTATTGGCATGGAATTAAGTCGATTTGAGTGCTCATGCTAGTAATTTGGAGTTGTCTGGGGCACTATCCGAATTGGAGACTCCCATCGGAGTTGGTTTGGAGTATCCTGTAGATACATGCTTGGGATGAAAACCATAAAATACAATGGCACAGCACAAAGATCTTGTCTAAAGAATCGATGTCAACTAGGCGAAAAATTAAGGAAACGGCATATATTTTACTTAACGAAAAAAAATGCTTGTCGTCTTTCTCAATATTTTTAGACAATAGTTGGCTATCGATTCTTAAAGATGAGATCAAGTAGGTATAGATATCAACAAACGTCAATGTCAAAAAATTCATTGGAGGTTGGTCGTTTTTCCTTCCAGTGAAAAAAGATAAGTTTCTTGTTCGTTTTAATTGTTATTCGTTGATAACGAGGGCAGATTGTCCCTCGAAACGTTCGTTATTAATATTTTCGTTATTTAATATTTTAATTTGCAGAGTGGCGAAATACCCAAATAAGAATATGAATTATGAATTCACGCCACAAAGAAGTTTCAGAGATTATCATAGGACTATTGTAATTTTTAATAAGCTTAGTACTTACATCCTGTACAAGACTGATTAAAAGTAAATAAATAATTCTATAAATGGGTACATTGATTGTAGTGTTTTGCCCCATATAGTAATTCGCACATCTGCAAGTAAAGATATTTATGGCTAGCTTTCAGTAGGCATGAAGACTCAAATCTGCAAGTTAGGTTCACCGACATGTTCATATTTAAACTCCCGTGTTACGCCACTGGGCTGTGAAATTAAAAAACAGCAACGCGCAGACTCACTACGCTGTCAATTTATCTATCAACAAATTGAATTTTCGTGCGGTTCGTTTCTGGTGTATTTACAAGTTAATTTAAAGGCAAATCTATGAACAAATTATCAGGTAATTCGAATCTCGCGCTTTATTAAGCGTCACTAGTCGTGCTTTGTTTTTAGATCGTTCGCGGCTTCCTGCGAATTCAATTGTTTTGAACTCGTCCTTTCATGTGAAAAAACATAACCTTAACTTATATTTTTACAATTTCTGGACCTCATGTTCTTTTTTGAAGTATTGTAAGACTGGAATCGGCTTCCTCTTATAGGACTCGTTCCTCATCGTAAGTTTCGAACTCTAGCAAGGATATTTGCTTTGCAACACTAACCTGACCTTTTTTAGGCTGCGGGAACTGTCTCGGAACAGCTTCTCCTGATGCTCGCTGCTGGAAGCGGAACCCTAAAATGCTGGAACTGCTGCGGTGTATTCCTACACGGCGTGCGGACGTGGTGCTACCAAAATTTCAAACGCCTGACCTCAATTGTGCTCAAAATCTGATGATCGTAAACTTCTCGTCGTTGCGAAGTGGTTCGGAAGGTGGTCGCAGATGAAAATAATTTTTAGGTAATGGATTTTCACACCCACATTCTCACATATGCACTACGAACTCCTGATCACGATGGTATAATTATTTTTAATTTATTTCAATTGTAAATGGCTTAAAACTCAATTAATCTGGAGAGACAAATTAGACTGTCATGAAATAATTTTTATTCAATTGTTACTCTCGGGTAGTTAACAACAATTGCCTATCTAAATTTATAATTGTGGATGTTAACCAAGCACAAATCAGTTACATATAAACTAAATTTTAACTTATATTATAAAAATGTACAAAATGTTAGTTCTAAAATTATTGTTTGTTCACGTTCGTATTTAAACTAGGTTATAGCGCCACTCACTATGTTTTATTTGGATTGTCTGTTCACTTATGTCACTTCACTGACTCATTTTTTTAAACACCAATCTCGTTCATTTCCTGTTACGTGAATTTCTTGTATTTTATAATAATTGTCTGCTTTTCACCATTCTTCAAATATTACCGTTCCATTTTTTTATAGCCTTATTTGATCTCGCCGAAAGGCATTAAGGATTAGAGAAGAAGAAGAAGAAGATCTAGTATTGTGCTCTCTTTGCACTGTATTGAGAACATTCTGTCCTTCTTACCTTTATTTAAAAAATTCATAGAACTGTACTTATTCAATTATACTGACATGTAAATTTATTTAACACGCATGTAATAAACCCTTTGGTGATAGATTTGTTGAATTTTGATTGGCTTTACTTTGCACCAACCTCTTAATTTATGCTAATTGATATTTCTGTGACTCTAATTTACGAATTGAGCTCTGCCTTATTGCCATTTATTCTGAAGTAATTCCATTTAATATCGGCAATGCTTTACCAATGTAGTTATGAATTAAAATTTCTGATGTAACTTCTTGCAGTTGCCCGATTTACCCCAGCTCTGTGCTTTATTTACTTGCTTTATTTATCTATGCTGCAAGCAGAGTTGAGTAACGGGCTAAATACCATCTCAGTATATCAATTTATAATAGCAGAGGCATACGAATTAATTTGAGGCTATATTGATATCGAATTTCAGTGGTTTGAATTTGACCTAATACTATTTAACAAGATGATAAGACCTATTTTTGTAGAGACGCACCCTGTTGAGATAGAGTTTTATATGTTTCCCGAGCTAACCAATATAATTACTCGTACTTTAAAAGTTACACAATAAATTGCAATACCATAGTTTTAATTACGTGCAGTATGTATAGTCAACATCTACAATAAATACACAGTCACTCACCAAAAAGAGTGTAATTTTCTTCTAGAAAGACAGGTGGGTGGTGACATGACAATCCATTGCAGTGCTTACACATTGCGTAGCAATTCAAGCCTACTTTTTTGCATCCACATCCTGACTTACAGCTGCAGACTACAAGGCGTAGAAGTCCATGCGGGACAAAAGCCATTAGTAGAGTGAACCGTTCTAGAATCGTTATTATAAAACACAACTAAGTTATGGCTTATTGAAGAAAAATACAAGAAATTTCATAAATAATGCTTTCTATTTAAAAAGAATTGAAAACTTGATGGATGTAATAACTAAATAAGCAACAAGAATTATTCAAGTACTCAAGAAATACCGATGGGGCCAGAATTATAGTATATAACAGCAATAAGATAATATGAACAAGAAAATAACACGTATTGCTTGAGTAAGAAAAAGATAAACATAGAAGCAAATATTCGAGTAGGCCTGACGTACATTTAATTGTGACAGATGAACCAAACATGCCTACTAAATTTTTTTTTGTATAGTCATCACTTTCTTACTCAAGTATTCTATTTTGTTGTTCATGGTATCTTATCGCTGTTATACAGGGTGTCCGGGAAAATGTGGGAAATCTCCTGTATATGAAAAAACACGTGTAAAGAATTCTACAAGTTCATATAAACTTTTTTCGTATGGGCCTCCTCTTCGGAGATATGGGTTCCCAAAGAGCTCCAATGGAATCAAGTTTTTTACATACTTTTAACTTTGACTAAAAATTAAGTACTCTTCATTCATGCCGCTAATCTTAACAGTTTTCGAAAAAAACGTCATTTTATTTATACTGTTAGTCTCCTAACTTCTGTCGGGTTGAATATGAAAAAGAGGAATTTTCCTCTGTCACCAACATAGTTTCGATAAAAAGTTAACTAAGCAGTTAAAGTTTAACTTTTTATTGAAACTATGTTGGTGACAGGAGAAAATTTTTCCTTTTCATATTCAACCCGACAGAAGTTAGGGGACTAACAATGTAAATAAAATAAAGTTTTTTCGAAAACGGTTAAGATTAGCGAAAAGAGTGAAAAGTACTTAATTTTTAGTCAATAGTTAAAGGTATGTGAAAAACGTTCCCCAAAGTTTTTGTTAAGCCATTTCGCGCCTTTAGGGTAGCTTATTTATATTTAAAACCCGTTCCCGCCATTTAAGCGTTTCATCGCAAAAACTCACAAATACCGAACCCTTCTCTCTAAATTTCGACCACCCTGTAGCGAGTCTGTGTTTCGTTCCGCTTCGATAACTCGCTTGTTAGCCAAGAATTTTAGCTGCTGGTGCAACTGCGAAGCCTCTAGCTTTCCTTGTCACCGCCACTTGCTTGTCCTGGCATCTTGTCGTGTGATTGGCTGGTTGATGTCGCGAGAATTTTTACCGCAGCTGTGCGAGTTTGACGGTCGTTTCTGGGCAGTGGATCGCAGGCCGTGAACAAGGCAGTTAGTGATTGTCTTGCCGCGTTGAGCGTCCTTGGGCGTTTCGGCGCTTGAGGGCGCCTGCCTTTGAGTTTGTGCCGTGGCCGCGAAGGCTATTCTTGTTGTCGTGCTTTCCCCCAGATGAGAGTTCCGGCAGGGGCTCGCTAAAAAGTCAACACGTAGTGGAACGGTTGGTGCTCTCGGTGCTACGAGTCGTCGCAGGAATACAGCAATATGTCGATTTATTAGCTTATTAACCGCAGTTCTTTGAGTAAGCGCGCGGGATTACAATCGCGGTGTCCATTCATGCAACGGCTACGTCGTCAAGATCTGCAAAACCCAGGTGGGTCGTCGCATACTTATCCCGACAAGGGGACTCGTGAGTAAGCCAGCCATTTTCGCCTTCCGCCTCGCTTGAGCCTCGTCGCAATGTCAGGTCTCGCATACCAGTTGCTGCCAGGGAGGTTTCCCCATCTGTAAGATGGCCGAGCCAGCCAGGTAACGCTTGTAAAATAACCTTTATACGTACTGACCCTTGCTTTGTTCAACTAATTTTGTGAGTGCCGCCTCTCGCATGCGAATTGCTGCAGTGTGAAGCCAGAGCGTGGTACACTCCTTGTAAAAATAACATTTATGCGTACTGACGTTTGTTTTGCCCAACTAACTTTATGAGTGCCGCTGCTCGCTTAAGAACTGTTGCAGTGCGGTGCCAGAACGAGGTACCCCCGTTGTGCGACTTACTGTGGCGTGGCCACGCCGACTCGAATCATTATCGCACGTTTTGAGTGGAACACTTTGTGTGAAAGAGTGCAGTGAAAGTACAGTCTGCTGGAAAATTCAGTGGTATGCGTCAGCTCGCGCGCAGTTAGCCCACTTAGTTGATAGCGCAGTCAGCTCCTAAATTTAATGTTAACTATCGCTAGTTTGTGCCGCCAGGCAATTTATCACGACCTAGTACAGGGTGTTCAGAGGTTTCGGGCCCGAATTCAGGTTTTGGTTGCACGCGTCACGGCGACCGGCCGTTGGGCTTAAGCCCACGTTTACCCATTACACCTGGCCTGGATGAGGTACCCGACTCTACTGTACGCCAACTCCATAGGCATTAAGCGCTTTTCCCCAGCTGGGCTTAACCATTAAGATCCTTTCGAACCACGATGTTTTGTAACCTGTTTATTTGTGTATGTATGTAGATCACCACCAGGGATCCAATAGACGTATTAATCTTGTCGCCTTTTTGTTTCTTCTTGACACTATTGTGTTGGTGTATGCATATTACAGGGCGATTGTGTCGCTGTGCCACTTCAGCTGTGAGGCGAGGACCAGACGCGGAGGGAAGGCCTTCCAGGTAGATGGGTGCATCTGGCATTGTACGTCGATTTTCTTGAAATAGTTATTCACGTATTTTTTCAAAATAGTTATTTGCGTATTCCCTCGAAATAGTTATTCGGGTGCTACTCGAAATAATATTTGCTTGTTTCCCGCCCCGTTCCGCCGTCCAGTTCCGGCAGAACGTGGAGATCCCGAGTCAGAGCTGGTGGCGCCCATTTTTTGATAACAATCGACATGTATTAAGTGACGCTCGCCCTGTGGCGTACCGGTGTTAACCCTGCCCATCTCCCTGAGCGCATTTCAGCCGAGGCTTTTAGCCTGTTTTATCGATCTTCAAGAGTGAGCGTGCCCCATTTCCCGGATTCGTCTAGCGATCGGTGCCTGCCTATCGGCAGGCGTCGTAAGAACCGTTTAATACCGTAACATTTTTATCATACAGGGAGTAAAAAAGGAGTCATGAGTGTCACAGCTAGTCCGTCCCTACAGCTGTGAGTAATTCACAACACTTTCTTGGATAGTAGTTTGAAGGGTTTTACCTGGTAAACATCATATTAAAAAAAATTGGAATGTACCTGGTAGTTCAATAATTATGTGTCAAAAACTTGATTCCATTGGAGCTCTTTTGAAGCCCATATCTTCGAAGAGGAGGGCCATACGAAAAAAGTTTATATGAACTTGTAGTATTCTTTACACGTGTTTTTCATATCCGGGAGATTTCCCACATTTTCCTGGACACCCTGTATATAATTATGACACCATCCGTATATTCCTACAGTTTGGCATACTCTTCCCGGGTAAACTTTTTTAAATAAAAAGCATTATTTGTAACACTTCTTGTATTTTTCTTTCACACCCCATAACTGCCATAACTCAGTTACGTTTTTTAATTGAAGCTATGTCGATATAACTTTTTACTTTCTCGCATACGGTAGTATAGAGAAAGTATTGTAATCGTCAAAAAAATCGACTTCGAGATTTTGATGAATCTTGACGTTATAGACCTCCTAGAGTCCGAAAAAACCATTTTTCGAATTATGTCTGTGTGTGTGCGTGTGTGTGTGTGTGTGTGAACACGATAACTTAAAAACGAAATAAGCTAGACCCTTGAAATTATGTACATAGTCATTATTCAAAATTTGTAGATTTCTGTCAAATTTTGAGCGAAATCGGTTAACCGGAAGTGGCACTTTACCTAAACAGGTAGCGGTACCTATTCAAGTAAAGTACCAGTTTGCTTCGAGATATTTGAACAAAATTTTGTACATACATTTCTTATGTAGAAAAACTACCAGATATTACAATTCAGCATGATCGGTTAACCGGAAGTGGCATTTTACCTAAACAGGTAGCGGTATCCATTCAAGTAAAGTACCAGTTTGCTTCAAGGTATTTGCACGAAATTTTGCACATACATTTATTATTGAGAAAAACTCCCAGATATAAAATTTCAGTATGATAGGTTAACCTAAAGCGGCACTTTACCTAAACAGGTAGTGGTTACCTGAAAATGTAATTTTATCGCTGTATGTATATACATTGCAATAAACTTTTCAAATTTGCTAGAAAACAAGGCGAATGCGAGAAAGTCTAGGGGAGCACACTCCCGATTTTTTCTCTTACAATTGCACAAGGAACATATTCCTGGTGGGTACATTTTCAATTTGTTTTTTAATACTTACTTAATCCAGATCCTCTAAATAGCATTACTGGTGTCGAGGTGCTTTTCAATAAAAAACGTTATTTATGAATATTCTTGTATTTTTTTCAAACAGGCCATAACTCAGTAATGTTTGGTAATCGGACCCATTTTGATATAACTTTTTTGCTTAAAATTGCACAATTAACATATTCCTAAAGTTTGGTAGATACCTCCTGGGACACCATGCATAATTTTTTGTTTTTTTGTGTACCAGTGTAGATAGTATTCATAAATTAAGTTAGTTATTATAATGTTGTAAAGCGTAATTATGTAATAAGAGTATTTGGCAAGGGTTCAACTTAAGCAACAGTATATTTACAATAAAAATTGATCATAACTAATATTAAAGCAAGTCAAGGTCTTAAATATTATGAATTTGAAGTCTTTTTACTTGTAAAAGCTCCAATTAAATCACATTGCAATTTATTTTCATGAGAAACGACTCTCAACACCGCTTGAATACAATTGACTTGACATAATGCTGGCTTCTACTTTCAAGTGACGTCACAAAGTGCTGTACCGCCCTTAAACGAAGGGTTGACCAGGCCTCGGCTAGCTCTTTTAACTCTCGGCAGAATATGGGGTGGTGTAAGGACTAGGCTAAGAAATGCTTCGGGGTTTTAAATTGAACAGAAGGGTTAATACAAATGTCTTGTCGTTACTCACAACATATAAAAACAAAACTAGCTAATTAATTATACGCCACCTACCTTTGGTGCTCCACTGCATACCTAGATTACTCGTTCAGCTCGAGGGGTTGCAGAAGAAAACACAAACAAATAATAGCAATAGGGCATTTATTTAAACCCAAATATCACACATGAATCACTTGCATTAGCTCTCAGGCCATGTGACAACAAATAAAGTTGTAGGACTATTGCCTGTCAAATGAATTAATGAATCAGAAATAGGAATTAACTTCCAAATATTCAATCCACAAAATGCTAATCATAGCTTAATTTACAACTTCAGGACAACACCTGTGCTATTGCAATTGGCATAAACGCACAACGCCTAAAGTGCGGCTCATAAGTTACAATGCACATGTTTATTCAGCAATTTTGAATTGAGATTCCCGCTCATTGGCGTTATAAAAGATTGAGCCAAAATGTTGATTAAACACGTTCAGTTTGATTTGCTAAGATCTTAGTAAGAACTGACATAATTATGGCGAATGCCTTTGTCGATTACAGAGCTAATAATGGCATGTACTTACAATTTAACTTGGATGTTGAAGTCCAGCGATCGGCAAGTGGAATCCTGTTGCGTTGCATTTATCCACGCAAACGCTAAGCAGGATTTGGCTGCTAAATTCTTAGAATTCCAAGGTCGCCACTGTTAAAAGACAGCTAACAACAAAAGGAAGCGGCACATATCAGGAATTCCTGGTTGCATAGAAGCGAAATCGAGGAACTGAATTAGCTAAATTCTAGCATTCATGTGAGCCCACACTAGCCGGCCGAAGGTGTTATCGGCCTAATTGCGTAGAAAACGACACCGCAGCTGTTTCAATTATTGGAGGCGCAAGGAATCCAGCTACGCTGAATGCACACCTGCAAAAAACAACCCCTAGCGGCTTCGCTTGTTAAGCAACCAATTAATATCCGCGAGAGCGTGCTTCTCGAAAAATCAATACTCTTTCAGCTACTCTGCTGTTCGAACGACCTACTCGAACCGAAATGCGACAAACAAGCTGTGACAAGAAAACTGCAGGTGTTTCTCTTAGCACAAATACTTGCTGCGATAAACTTGAATTCTTTTGCTACCAGGTGGTCCGAAATAAAGGTGCCAAATGCATTAACGCGCTATTGAAATGAATGGGCAGCCTACGTGAGTAGACGTCTAGTGCACATAGCTCTGATTTTGTGAAGTGGTTCTTGAATCAAATATTAAGTCAAACAATTTTCCAAATTCATAAAAATGGTGTTTACTCAGGGACAAAAGAATGATATTTGTGAATTAGCTAAACAAACCGTCGACAAGTGTTTAGTGGCAGATGACTTTTTAGAAAATCTGGCTACAATGATCTCGGAAAAGTTATGACAAAAATTTAAAGTCAACTGCAGGTCTTGCAAAAAAATTTGAATCCTTGGAACAATCGAATGCTGCACTGAAAGAAAAAAATGCTGAGTTAATGAACACGATCGATGATCTAGAGCAATATACAAGACGAAATTCTGTGCGTATATTCGGAGTGAAAGAGGACAAAAAAGAAAATGTTGAGGAAGTGGTGACAAATATTTTTAAGGATAAACTTGGAGTCCCAATAAACAATATCCATATTGATCGATGTCATCGTGTCGGGGCAGTAAGACCAGAAGCAAGAAAATCCAGGGCGATCATAGTCAAGTTCACGAGTTATCGTTTTCGAGCGCAGGTTTTTCAAGAAAAAAAGAAGTTAAAAGGTTCCGGTATTGTTATACGAGAAGATCTTACAAAAACCAGGTCCGAGTTGTTAATAAATGCATGCCAGCACTTTGGACACAAGAACGTCTGGTCGCAGGATGGTATTATTGTTATCAACATAAACAATAAAAAGGTGCGTGTTAGAAACATTAAAGATTTGGAAGAGGCTATAAGTAAATTCGAACAATAACCTATTTTTGTTTACTCATCTGTATTTGGTAAAATCGGTAGCGTATGTGCAGGACGTTTGTGGCTTCCGTAAGTTACGATACTGTAAATTAGTTTGCGTAAATTATAAAATTGTTTAGTTTTTAAGTTGAAGATGAATCATTTGACTATTGCACATGTTAACGCTCAATCGTTGACTGACGATTTTTTTATTTTGCGTGAACATATTTTAGAAAATAATTATGATATAATTTCTATTACGGAAACTTTCTTGGATTCAAAGGTTCCTAACAATACACTTGAAATACCCGGTTATAATTTATTGAGAAAGGATCGTGAAACTTTTGGAGGTGGTATTGCCCTATTTTCAAAAACATTTCTTCAGGTTAATCAAATTAATGTTATAGATTTTCCTGAATTTGAGCAGTTATGGGTAGAAGTCATAGTTAATAAGCACAAAATTTTGTTAGGCTCTGTGTATTTGCCCCATAGAAATAGATACAAGGCTTTCATAGAAAATTTTGAAATAGTTTGTAGTAATCTGGTTCCTCTTTATGATGACATCATATGTGTAGGAGACTTTAACATTGACTTGCTTCAACCTGAAAGTACGGAATCGATGCAATATATCTCCATGCTTGACAGTTTCGGGTTTAGTCAAATAATTAATGAACCTACTAGAATAACGTTAAAAACAGCAACATTGCTTGATCATATATTAACAAACAACACAGATGTTATTATTTCCTCCGGAACTAAACATTTAGGATCTTTTTCTGATCATGAACTGATACACTGTAGTTATGCACAAAATATATGTAAGTCTAAACCAAAAACTTATACTTACAGAGATTTTTCCAATTTTTATTCCGATAATTTTCAAAATTTTCTATAGCTAATAGACTGGCAGCAAATACTTCATGTTCATGATATCAATAAAAAAGTTAGCATTTTTAATGAGAACTTAATATCACTTTTCGACACGTTTGCTCCACTTAAAACCTCCGTATTCACGAAACCGAAGGCTCCGTGGATTACTGATACTGTTCGTTTGATGATGAGTTTAAGAGATGCTGCTTTAAAACGTTTTAAAAAATATAGGAATCCTGAACAATGGAAATATTATAAATCGCTTCGGAATCTTGTCACAGTCTCCATGAGAAATGAGAAAAAGGCGTATCTAAATTACACATTACTTAATAGTGATCCGAAAGCTTTTTGGAATAAATTACAACGCTGTGGTATAAGTCCTAAAACAAAAAATACCTGTATTCCTACTCATTTAAGTGACGTAAATAAAATTAATTCTTATTTTAATTCAGTGAGGGGTGTAGATGTAGTGGACGATGAAATATTAACAATGTACGAGAACGTTAACACGAATTTAACGTGTAACTTTACTTTTGCACCTGTTTCTACAGAACATGTTACCGAAACAATTAACTCTATCAAGTCCAAGTCGACAGGTAATGATAATATTAATATTATAATGATTAAACTGTGCTCTCCGTTTCTGGTTCCGTACATTACACATATAATCAATAGCTGTTTATTAGAAAATGTGTTTCCAAATGCTTGGAAAGTTGCTGACATAATACCAATAGCTAAAATGAATGCGCCAAAAGAAATAAAGGATCTACGACCGGTGAGCATATTACCAATGCTATCGAAGGTTTTGGAAAAAATCATGGTTGAGCAAATAAGAGGCTACTTAGAAAGTAATTCGCTGTTGCCGCATTATCAATCTGGCTTTCGCCGTAACTAGAGCTGCTGCTCAGCTTTACTTAATATAACTGACGACATATTGAGAGCCAGTGATGATGGTAATCTTACAGTATTGATATTACTCGACTTTTCCAAGGCCTTCGATACTTTACATCATCAAACATTATATGCAATTTTATCTCACGTGGGTTTTGAGCAATCTTCTTTACAGTTGTTGAAATCTTATTTAACCGGAAGACAGCAGTGTGTTGTATTAAATAACAGACGGTCTAATCTATGTGAGATAAAATACGGTGTTCCTCAAGGTTCCATCTTGGGTCCTTTATTGTTCTTAATTTATACCACTTACTTATGTAGTACCGCTTTAAATAATTGTAAATACCACCAATATGCAGATGACACTCAGGTCTACAAGTCATTTAAACCGAGTGATACTCTAATGGCCTGTACTACTATTAATGAAGAGCTAAATCAGTTGGTTGAATTGTCTGAGCTGCATTCTCTTAAAATTAATCCATTAAAATCTGCCATGGTTGTATTTGGAAGCTCAAATTATAAAAAGGAATATTTACAACTAATTAATATAAACATAAAAGGTGTGCCTATTCCCTGTACTGGCATGGCAAAAAATTTAGGTATTGTATTGGATTCGGACCTTAGATTTCGTGAATACGTGAACTGCTGTATTCGAAGAGCCTATTGTAATTTAAAACTTCTTTACAGCAATAGGCATTCGAGCAGCGAGGAGGTCAAGAAGTTATTATGTGATTCATTAGTGTTGTCAATTTTTAATTATTGTGATATATTGTACGGACCTTGTATTGCCCTCCAGGAAATCAGATTCAATTAAATCTATCATTGTGCATTTTCACAAGCTCTACGACAAAGAAGATTTTATAGCGGCTTTACGTAAGATAAAATCACTGAAACCAACGGACATTGGGCTGATCCCTCTCAGGCCAATATTTTTGTAAATGACCATCTTACTGAAGATAACAAAAAACTGCTTACTAAGACAAAATTAGCTGCGAAAGAAAAAAAAATCAGTTTGTGTGGGTAAAACACTGCAAAATTGTAATAAGAAAAAATTCAACTTCCTCTATTATTTCTATCAAAACAGAACAAGATTTGCAAAAAATTTTCTAATTCGTGCGCGAAAATTTGTCTTCGAGTTAAATTTACGTTATAATAGAAATTATTTAAGTTTTGCCATGTGTGCTATTTTCTTGCTTCTTAGAAGTTTGAGAGCCAAACTATTTTTTATCGCTTGCTATTGTGTTTTATGTTCTCATCGCTTGGGTAAAAACTGGATGTACACACATCAAAAAAGTCTAAGGAACACACGGTTTAGTCATATATATATTTGTAGTTCTACGGTTTCTAGAATCAAACTGAAATAAGATTTGAACATATTAACATAGTGGCCTTAGATAACAATGGTAATCTATGTTTCGATGCTATTTTGTTTATCTTGTTTGTTCACATTTATGCTGCAAAGTTATACAGGTTATAGTGGTGCTTCGAAAAGTGAATATTTTTCTGCAGTTTCATTTTTATTTTGCAGCAATTTCTATAGGTTTTGTGTAATAGTGATGCAGCGTGATCAAAAATGCCATCATTTAAGCCGGGGTGAGATGTTTCGGGCAATTGGTATTATTGAAGGTGGTCGAAGTCAGACTGACGCAGTAAGAATTTTGGGAACATCAAGAGGAGTAATTCATCGATTATGGCGGCGTTATCAAGAATCTGGACATCCACAGGAACACCACCCAGGGAAACCCCGAATTACAACGCTGATTCAGAATAGATTTGTAAGGCTAAGAGCATTACGGGAACCTTCAATAAATGAAACTGCTCTGGTTAGTGCTCTACAAAACACACATGATGTAACTGTTTCCAGTCAAACTGTCAGGAACAGATTACATGAAGCCAATCTTTGTTTTCGTCGCCCTTTAAGATGCTGAGCAATTACTCACGGTAATCGAGAAGCTTGAAATGTGTGATCTGCAGAGTATGAAAATTGGAATCAGCAACAATGGAGCACAGTTCTCTTTACCGACGGGTTGTGGTTTGGGCTTTGTCCCGACACAAGAAGAACTCGTGTTTGGAGACAATCTGGCAATGAACAACGGCTACAAAATGTTCAGTAAGTAAAAAAATTCCAAGGCGGGATGATCATGGTATGGGGAGGAGTAATGACTGGCAGAAGAACAGAGCTCGTTTTAATTAACGTATCATTAACGGCAGATAAATGTCGGGATAACATTCTGCAGCCTGTTGTCCTTCCTATCGCTGAAGAACTTCATCCAGATTTTTGTCTGATGCATGATAATGCAAGATGTCATGTTGCTGCTACCATTTTTCAGTGGCTGGAAACGCACAATGTATCCCTTTTACCATGGGCTGCACAGTCGCCAGACCTAAACCCCATTGAGCATGTTTGGGATATGCCCAAAAGAAGAGTTCTTGTTGATATGGAGAATGTGCAGAACAAACTAGATCTTTTTAGATGCATTCAGCGTCAATGGAATACCGCAAGAAGAAAGTGACAATCTGACACAGTCAATGCCGCGAAGATGCCGAGCAGTTTTAAATGCAAGAGGAGGTAACACTAGCTACTAAATGGCGTTTGAATGTTTAATTTCATGTGCAGAATTAGAAATTAAGAAAAATTAAAATTAGAAATTAAGTTAATACTGTTTCATTTCGTTGGTTTTGTCTTTAAGCAATTATTAGTGTAATAAAAATGTTCTGTAGCGAGTTAAAATAACTTAGTATAGTTTCGAAAGTTACGTGTTGTTATATGTAATTGAAATATAACTAAGCACTAGTCATTACTTAGCCTTTTTAATTAAAAAACCATGTGTTCCTTAGACTTTTTTGATGTGTGTATGTTTGTCTAACTGCCCTAAATATTACTTTTCCTCTAATAAATTTGTACCTTATGTTGATGTACCATTGGGCTATTATATGTGGATGCGTCAGGGTGTTAAGCGCATTAATGTTTACTGGATTTCTTGTATGTTTATTTGAGTTGGACGTAGGTTGTGTCATAAGAAGTTCACCAATTTGTAATATTCATTTAAATAATTTAGTACAGATATATATCTCACCTGCTAATAGCCGCAAACTTATATACATATATCAGCTACTTTGTACTTTAGCAATCGTTCTTATGAGGATTCCATGTTTTAATTACCTGCTGTTAATCTTTCATTTGGGTATATTCTTGAATTATTTAGATATTAATCAATATTACTGCATTCAACTTCTCTCTTAGCATTTATTACCAAAATGCGAGAGGGCTGCGTACAAAAACAACTACATTTCTAAGAAACGTTTTAATGAATTCTTCCGATATTATCTCAATTACCGAGAGTTGGCTTATTGACGGTATCAAGAATGAGGAGTTGTTTGACGATAGATATTTAGTTTGGAGACTGGACAGAAAGTATGCTGCTATGGGGCAATCGTTCGGCGGTGGAGTCATTTTAGCCGTAAACCGGCGACTTGCTGCGGTCGAGAGGCCTGAGTGGCGATCCTCCGCTGAAGACATCTGGGTAACGATAAGTTTACGCCTGGGCCCACCGCTCTTATCCTGCGACCTACACATTTGTACTCTCTATCTGTGTGCTCAGAACTTGGGGAATTCCTTCGCAATATAATTTAAAAACTTTTCAGAAAAACTTTCCGAAATATTTTTATCTAGTCCGTCCAGTAAGTTTATCCTAATGGGTGATTTTAATTTGCCGAACATAAATTGGGCCCCGCAAAGTGACACCGGTATGGCTACTTACTCTAACTCAACAGGTGAAACGCAAGCTAATTTTTTTGATACAATTGATCTTTGCTCCTTTAACCAGTTTAATGGGATTAGAAACGCCCACGACAGAATTTTAGATTTAATATTTTCTAACGAATATTTGAAAGTGTGTAGTTCTTGTGACCCGTTAGTACCGGAAGACCCGCATCACAAAGCCTTGTCGATTGAAGTCGATCTCATTAGTCAACCATATTTGAAGAAGCAATGTAGAATGAAATACTTCTACAACTCAGGTGATCACGCGGCAATTAATGAAAGTTTAAACAACATCGATTGGGCAAGTAACTTGACGTCGGGCACTATAGACGATGCCCTACACTTTTTAAATTCTGTTATTTCCGATTTATAAGGGATATCTACTCCTCCCTAAATCCGTTAGTAATAGCTAAAACCTTTTTACAAGACACAGACGCACTCCTTAAAACACTCAAAGATTTCTATAGGATACTGTCACATAGAAAAATTAAATATCGCTTTACCAGAATAATCAATACAATTGAAAAAAACAAAAACTAATGACTAGCCAAACCACTTCAGCTTCTGAGTCCCAATTAATGGACTCCGATACTTATTTCTAAATATAAAAATTAAATTAATACAGTTCAACTGCAATGGGTTTTACACCCGCTTAAATTATATACAAATGCTTCTTTCTGACCATCAACCGGACATACTTTGCCTACAGGAAACACATCTAAAAATGGACAAATCTACAATACTGAAAAATTACAATACATATAACAGGTGTAGACTAACCCAACATGCCAGTGGGGGAGTCAGCATTGGTGTACAACAAAACATTCATTCCGAACATCTACAGTTAAATAGCAAATTAGAAGCTATAGCCGTTAATATGTGGTCCCCGTATAAAATAACTATTTGTAACATTTATATTCCGCCCGATTCGACCCTGAAAGAAAAAGATATCGAGAATCTAATCAATCAGCTTCCCGTTCCGTACATATTGGTAGGAGACTTTAATGCCCACAGTAGATTATGGGATCATAAAAACCCTCCAACAAACACAAAGGACAAAGTGATAGGAAAAATCTTGGAAAACTTTGACCAAGTGGTATTGTTAAATGATGGAAGCCCAACGCATTTCAACGCAGGCACAAATTCCCTATCAGCAATTGAAATATCTTTTAGTCACGCGAAGCTAGCCCCCATTATAGCATGGTCGGTACTCTCCAATCTATACGACAGTGATCACTTCCCTATATTAATCACAACTAACCAACCAAGACATATCAATATCCCTAATACAAAATGGAAACTATCCGAAGCAAATTGGATGTTATACCAGCAGCTTCTTTAAAGCTCAGCGTTCTCCCATATTCCCCTAGACATCAACGACCATGTAGATATTACCACAGAAGCCATCGTTAACGCAGCAACGACTTCAATTCCAGTTAAAACAGGTAGCCCTTACAAATATACAGTTCCCTGGTGGAACAATGAATGTTACAAAGCAGTCAAAGAAAAAATAAAGCGTTCAATAGATACCGTAAATACCAGACAACCGAACACCTGGTGGAATTTAAAAAACTCAGAGGAAATAGCAGACATTTTAGCTAAACATTTTCAAACTGCGTTCAGATCGAACTCACAGAACACGACAGTCAATGCAGAGAATAAAGAACCAATTATCACACAAAACAAAGAAATATATAACACCCCTTTCAACATGTGTGAACTTGAAACAGCCCTAAATGTAGCCAAAAACACCTCGCCTGGTCCAGACAAAATTCATTATCAAATGATAAAGCATCTTCCAGAAACGTTTAAAGAAATTCTACTTGGCTTATATAATCGTATTTGGGAGAACAACATCTTTCCCAATCAATAATTATGCCAATAATCAAACCACACAAAGATAAAACAAAAGCCCAACGACTTACTTACCATATTGAAAGTAACAATTTCATCACAACTTACCAAAGCGGTTTTAGAAATAAACGGTCGACCATGGACAACATAGTAAAATTAGAAACCGACATTAGAAACGCCTTTGTAAATGGCGAACAGTTAATTGCAGTATTTTTGGATATCCATAAGGCTTTCGACTGCATCAATGTTAAGAAAATACTAAACACTTTAACAGAATGGGACATCAAAGGAAATATGATTAACTTCATAAACAACTTTTCACAGAACATGAAATTTAAAGTAAGACTCGGAAGGTGCATTTCAAAGAATACACACAAGAAAGGGGCCTCCCACAGGGCTCTGTACTCAGTGTGATACTGTTTTTGGTAGCTACAAATGATATTGGACGTTATTTAGCAAATTCTGTGAAGTATCTCATGTAAGCCGATGATCTGATAATATATACCTCAAATAAAGATATAAACTACATGCAAAAAGAATTACAACAAGCTGTGACGTCACTACACAAATGGAGCCAAGAAAATGGTTTAACCTTCTCTACAGAAAAATCGAAGTGCATAACCTTCAGCAGGAAAAGACGACCCTCTACACCTCCCATAAAATTGGACAATTCTTATTTAACATACGTGAACGAAATCACTTATCTAGGAATAACAATAGAATCTAAACTAACATGGCATCCCCACATCATAGGCCTGAAAAATAATTGTCAAAAAGTTTTAAACCTATTAAAAGTAATTTCACACCAATCGCGGGGAGCAAATCAGACTACCATGATGACAGTTTTCAAGGCTTTACTCCGATCTAAAATCGATCATGGGAGCTTTATCTATGCAACATGCAGTAAAAGATTCCTCAAGCAGATAGATTCAATCTACAATTCTGGACTACGACTTGTTTCCGGCGTCCACAGAACGTGTCCTATGCATATACGGCATTACAGGAGAATTGCCCCAGAACTCCGCGGAGAACAACAATTGCTTAACTACCTTCTAAGCGTTGTAACAAATCCAAGTCATCTGAACTATAGTGAAGCACTCAAACCATCCTTTGAAAATACCTTTATACTGAAGCCGTCCTTAACCCCCCTATCCCAAATAACGCAAAAAAACTTATGGAGAATTTAAACCTCAGCCTATCGTCAATCTCTACACAGAACAAAATCCTCCCACCCTGGACCGTTCGTATTCCTGAAATTAATACATCCCTTACGCAATTCGTAAAATCACAAACCCTACCTGCCGTTTACAAAGAGTCTCTGAAGCAAACACTCCATAAATACCCTGACTATCAACATATAATGGGTGGATATTGATTGTCGTTATCTGACATATATCGCAATGGCCATGAAAACATTTGTTGACAAAAGTAAGTTATAGACTTTGGCAGTTGCAACAATAGAGTTTTTTTCAACCTCACAACGAGTAAAAGTTATTCAAAATTCGAGACTACTTCGGTCAAAATAATCGTCCCAGTGAGTCATGAATCTGCAGAGTAGTGCGACGATTTGAAGAAACTGGATAGGTGGAAGATCGTAAAGAGTATCAGCACCATCCTACAGCTCATTTAAAAAAATATTGCTGCCGTGAGTGTTAATGTGCGTGAACAGCCAAGAACTTCAATTGGGTATGACCTATGGCACTAATCAACGGATTATAACATGCTAAGAGAATTTTTGAGGCCTAAAATGGATGAAATGGATATCAATCAGCTCTGGTTTCAGCAAGATGGCGCAACATCCCATACAAGCCATAAAACAAATGCCTTATTGCGCTCGAAGTTCGACGATCGCATCATTTCCATGCCATGGAGGTCATATGAATGATATTGTTTTTCATACATATATGCTACATATTACACTTTCTGATATAATAAATATTTCATGTGTAAGTTTATAAAATGAATTTTTATTTGATGAAAGAATCCACGCTAACTGTTGGATCACCCATTATATACAGATGTATCAAAAATAAACGGCAATATCGGATCTGCATTTAAAGTGGGAAATCACATCGAATCATATCAACTAAATGTAAACAGCTCAATACATACAGCAGAACTTTATGCCATTAAAATGGCCCTTGAATATATCAGCGGATCCCATCCCATATAGGGATAAAAGAAAATGATCAAGTTGATGAAGCGGCCAAGCGCACAACAACGATAGAGCAGACGATAAATACCATTACGGCAACCGACATGAAGGCAACTGTAAGAAACAGAATAACCGACAAATGGAACCAGTCATGGCGGGAAATTGAAGGGAACAAACTACCTAGTGTGAAATCATTCCCACAAAAGTCATCACTCAAGGTTCAACTAACCCGCAAAGAAGAAACCCATCTAAACCGATTGGCAACTGGACATATTCGTGCCACACACGAACATCTTCTCCAAAGACAAGATCCTCCAACTTGTGAACTGTGTAATGTTCAACTAACAGTTAAACATATAATTATTCAGTGCCCAAAATTCCACCCACAAAGAATACAAAATCAGCTACCGGATAGCATGGAAACAGTATTCAAAAATACAGACAGTAGTGTTAAGAATTTATAAAATTTTGTCAAATCCATAAATATATCTGTGTAATCAAGACTGCGCTAATGGCCTCGGCAGTCGAAGCGCAAATATAAAAAAAAAAGATTTACGCGATAAATATATTCAACACAAATTGCAGTTTAATGATAAGTTTCCTCCATAGTATACCACCCCTCTGAAAAAAATGATGAAAGAAAAATTAAAATACTTCCGTAAATATAAAATCTATGGTAACTTGTCCGATTACGCCACTTTTTCTCTACTTAGACAACGAGCGAAACGTCTAGAATCCCAGTGTTACAAGTCTTACACTGCTAACATCGAAATTTCTATCTCAGAGAACCCTAAAGCATTTTGGTCATTTATCAAACGTAAAAATAATACGAATGCAATACCAGCTGTTATGACGTATGGCGACCAATCGGCACAAACGAGGGAGGGCGTATGTAATTTATTTTCCACCTACTTTCAATCCACCTATTTGGAGACAAATTCAACGAATAACATCCAAGTTGATTATCCTCCTAGCATAAGTCCTACTAGCATCTCCAATATTGAAATTAATCAGGATGGAGTACTAAAACTACTCAAATCTATTGATACAAACAAATCTGCTGGACCCGACGGCATTTCGCCAATTTTAATTCGTAATTGTGCTGTTAGTCTGTCCGTTCCTCTTTTTATACTCTTTGATAGATCCATCAAAGAGGGCGTCATGTCCTCAGTTTGGAAATCGGCTTTCGTCTCCCCCATTCACAAAAAAGATTCTAGAAACAGAATAGAAAATTATAGATCCATATCACTTAATGGTTTCACATCTGGGTGGACAACTGTCCCTTCAGGAGTTCCGCAAACTTATATTATTTGCAGACGCTATGAAAATCTTAAAACGTATAGATAATGCCTCGGATGCAGCTGCCCTTCAAAGCGATTTACTTAGGCTAGATCAATATTGTCTCGATAATAAGCTTGACCTTAATGTGTCGAAATGTTACTGTATAACGTTTACTAGAAAAATAAACTTTCTAAATTTTAATTATTATCTCAAAGGCCAACTTATCAATAGAGTTGAATTCATTAAAGACTTAGGTGTAATCCACGATTCAAAATTATTATTTGACAGGTACATTGATCACATCGTCTCAAAAGCATCAAAAGCACTGGACTTTATCATGAGATCATGCGCTGACTTCTCTCAAGTCATAACTATAAAAATTCTTTACTGTGCGTATGTACGCAGCCTTCTCGAATACTGCTCGCAAATATGGAATCCTCGATACGAAATCTATATTTCTCGCACTGAAAACATCCAAAAAAGGTTTTTACGCTTTATGGAATTTAAAAGTCGAGTTAGAGATCCTGATTATTTGCCAAGGTGTAAGCGACATCATATTCTGCCTCCCTCAATACGCAAGGACGTCACTGATATTACTTGTTTAATGAATATTGCAAACGGCTCCATAGATTGTCCTCGATTATTAAGCAAAATATCTCTATGTACTCCAATATTAATAACAACAAATCCAATTTTTCTGTCTACGCCCAGTGTACGAACAAAATTCTTGTATCCATAGAACTAGCGATAAATTTAACAATATAAACAAAAATTATGATTTTGATTTGTTCTTCACGAATTCTGCTTCGGTAAAAAAGCGAATATCATCAGAGTTCTTTGGCTCTTAAGCTAGTATGTTTTATAGAGTAACTAACAATTTATGTTTAATATCTTTTTTTATTTTTCTGCAATTTGTGTTGCCTAAAATTATTATATCATTAACTATAGGCGAAAACTGTAAAATGGCTACTAGTTATTGCTGATTATACATATTTATGTATACTAGCTGTAAGTTTTCCATAAAAATAAATAAATAAATACAGCAACTGCTAGGAAAATACAGCTGGTTCAAAATTCGTGTCTACGATTAATACATAGCATACGGCGACGAAATCATATTACTCACAAAATAGCAGAAACAAACTGGTTGAACATGGAGAAACGACGTTATTTGCATTCTATAGTTTTTTTCATAAAGTTATGATATTGAAGTCTCCACCATACTTATATAATAAAATTAGATTTCGAACCGATGTGCATAATATGAACCTCCGACACAGAGGCCTATTAACTATACCTTTACATCGCACTGAATTATTCAAACGGTCTTTCACTTATAACATTTCAAGTTTATATAATGAATTGCCTTATAAATGGAAAACTGTCTTTACGATCCTTTTATAAGGAAGTTTTAAATTGGTTGAAGTCCTGATTATGTTATATACATTTTTCTTCTTGTATCTTTGTTATTACTGTTATAATTATTTGTCAGATTACAAAGTATATATGTGGAGTGATCAAATGATTCGTTTAATTTCTATTAGTTTCATTTAATTTGATTTTATTTCATTTCATTTAATAAAATTTTTTATTTTGGCATCTTTATTTCAAAAGTTCAATTTCAAGAATCTAGCGGTGGTGGGGTAGAGCAGGGGAATCATCTGATTACCATCGTATTCCCTTAATAATGTTGTTTTTAATGTAGTATTTATTTTTATTATACTTTTCCAGACAGTTTACGCACTGAGGATCTTCTCCAGGTCGTTTAGGGAATTCGCTAAATAAGTGATTGCCTGTGCATTTCACACAACGTGCTTGCGAGTGGCAGTAGTTGCGAGTGTGTCTATACAGCTGGTATATCTTGCACTGTGGAATTTCTTTAAGTTTTCTTCTTATATCCACTTCTACAATACTATAGTTTAGCTTTGTTAGGTTAAACATTTCCTTGTTGGGTGTCGCTAAGATCCACTGCACATAGTGGAATCGGGTATCTGTCCTTATTGTAGAATCTGGCAACGTTTTGTACTGGGTACTTTAAGGCTGTTAGTTCATGTTTAATTTCGTCTTCCGTAAGGGAAACGGGGACGTTTCGAATAACTACAGATAGGTTGTTAACGTCGGGATCCTTAAATGTATGATAGCTTAGTTTGCTCTCGTTGTAGTGTTTAGTCATTACTCGGTAATCGTCTATGTTGGTAAGATTAATTCGTAATTGTTTATTTCTAATTACATTCGTTCTTGGCTTTTTCCTTGAGATCGTAAATAATTTCTTGATATTTTAATTTATTCTGCATTATGCAGGTAAGTTGGTGGAATCTTCATTTTTTTCTCATTAGTATCTACAGATTTCTGTGGAGCGGTCTCGTAGGTATCCATGTCACTTATTACGGGAGCGTGTTTGCCTTGATAAATTATTTTACCGGCTTCTTCAATTTGTTTCGCCGTAACAAAGAATGTATTGCTGGCTATTAAATTTTGTGGTTCGAATAGATACTTTTTATTCGGTTCTGGCATGGGTGGCGATAGGGTAGAGCTGGTTCGTTTAAGATTAGTGTAGCTCATCTTGATTGAGGAACCCCTCCGCAGGGGTTCTTGTTGGTGGCTTGTTTTTTGTTTTTAGCAGCGATCCAAGATGTATTTAACTTATGCATGCACAGTAAAATAAATAGATAATGTTGCCGTTAGATTTGATGCGGGCGGCCTCCTATTTATCACTAACGAAAACTTTGACACTTGCACTTCCTGGCACTTGTATATGCTAAGAAAGCCAAACAGCAACTCACGTAAAGTTCTAAATAACGGCCTTGCAATGTAAATTACTACTATATTAAACATGTAGTATTTACACCGATCGACGTTCCTGTTAACCTTCTGACAGAATTGTCTATTGCCAGTCAACAATGTCGGCTGTTATTCAAGATGGCGAATGGCGAACCCAGTGTGGCTATTGCGCAGCGCATTGTTATTAGTTTTCTTGCGAAGGAAAATATCAATCTTGTGAAGATTAACAGCACAGTTTCGGGAAAAGAATTGGAAAATAGCACAAGGGTATGAATGGTGTGCATGATTTAAAAAAGGGCGCGAATCTGTTCTCCCAACGATAAAAGAGCGACCCTCCTACAATAATTGATGAATTTTTTGGCTGTCCTTTTTGTAATTATCATTGTCAATTAGTAAGTCTAAATAGTTGCAAACAGAATATTATACCTTTGTGATGCGAAATAAATTGTTAAGTGTGGCTTATCTAATCATCTTTTCCTTCAAGGCCCAAATTTCAGAACTCAAAGAGTTTATTATAGCCTTATGGCAAATAATTGCGACACTATTACAGTTTCAGATATTTGGCTGATGAATGAAATAACTAACAGTGTTATTAGTATAGGAAATTATAACTTTTTCCGTGTTGATCAGCCTACAAGGAGAGGAGGTGTAGCTATGTATATCAAGTGTGAATTTAATTGGTCTGTGAATATATATTAATATTGAGCAGTTGTGGATTTAAATCATCATTGACAAAACTTCTTTTTTTGTGAAGTGAAAGACCAGCAACCACCTAAGTTGTTAAACTTCTCCATTTATCGTGTTTGTTATAACTAAAAATTATTCATTTTTAAGGTTGCATTTAATTAAATGGCATAATAAATATGTCTATTATTATTATTACTAGCACTGCCACTGGTAATCGTTATAAAAGTACAAAGCACAGCAGTAATGAAAGGTTAAGGATTCTTTGCGATAAAACACCATCTTTTAGCTCTAATTTTTTATTAAATTAGGAACCGTGGTACGATTTTTTAAGTTTTTTTCAAACCATTTTTTTACTGAAGGCATAACTATAGAACAGTAGATAACGCATGTGGGTGCTGCAGGAAGCGAAGTAAGATAACATTTTTGAACTCCCTGTGTTTGCTTTTATGACCCCTGTGAAGTTAGCACCACAACTTCAAAAAATGTTACATTTTTCAAGTTCCCGTTGCACCCCAAAGAGTTCTAGAGTCCTTGCTATTTTAAAAAATAGTTCTATGTATTTAAGAGAAAATAATGGGGATAGAAAATTTGGGGTGCTAACTTCACATTTTCCTCGGACAAATACCACTATAACTGTTTTTCAGTCATATTTATTGAAAAATGTCATTAAACTTTTCGATAGAACTCGCCGGGGTGCTACTAGAACTCTAACAAAAAACATATTTTCACATATAATCTCATAAGAGCATTAATTCTTTCCGGAAATTTTTTTGAGTACGTTCCAACAACGTCGTATTAATTAGGACGTTGTTGAATGCACGAAAAATAATTTCCGGATATGAATTAATGCTCGAATGCAGATTCGGTAAGAAAATCGTAACGACACAAACCCTAAAAAGAAGTAATGTCTACCTACAAAAAATTTCCAAGAAATTTTTTTGTTGTCCTGGATACGGCTCGTGAACTAATTTTTCTATTGGTCATTAACGAGTGTCGTACGATTTTCAAAAAAAAAATATTTTTTTTTATAAACCGGAAAAAAATATGTTTTTAATTTTTTAAAAGTTTCGGTAGTTCTAATGGGAGTTTTAGTAGCACCCCGGCGAGTTCTATCGATAACTCTAATAACATTTTTTGATAAGACTCGAAGTAAAAAAGTTACGCTTATTTCTGTTAGCACTTTTAAAAAAACGACGAAGACCTGGAAGTAATTTTTTTAAAGTTCCGGTAGTTCTAATGGGAGTTCTAGTAGCACCCCGGCGAGTTTTATCGATAACTCTAATAACATTTTTTGATAGGACCCGATGTAAAAAAGTTACGTCCATTTTTGTGTTAGTATTTTTACAAAACGAAGAAGTCCTGAAAGCAATTTTTTAAAAGTTTCGGTAGTTCTAATGGGAGTTCTAGTAGCACCCCGGCGAGTTCTATCGATAACTCTAATAACATTTTTTGATAAGACTCGAAGTAAAAAAGTTACGCTTATTTCTATGTTAGCACTTTTAAAAAACGACGAAGACCTGGAAGTAATTTTCTACAGTTCCGGTAGTTCTAATATGAATTCTAGTAGCACCCGGACGAGTTCTATCGCTAACTCTAAAAAAAAATTTGATAAGACTCGAAGTAGAAAAGTTACGCGTATTTTTGTGTTGGCGCTTTTACAGAACGACCAAGACCTGGAAGTAATTTTTTAAAGTTCCGGTAGTTCGAACAGGAGTTCTAGTAGCACCCGGACGAGTTCTATTGATAACTCCAATAAAAATTTTTAATAAGACTTGAAGTAAAAAAAGTTACGAGGTTTTTTGTGTTTGCTAAACCAATGGCCTGAATGCAATTTCTTTAAGTTTTGATAGTTTAGTAAAAAAATTAGTATCTCTCTTAGTTTTACATCGAACGTTTGCTTGCTATTACTTGCCTCTTCGATTTACATTTACTACAGTGTGAATGTGTTTGGCAGTCATAGCGGAACCTTTTTCTAACATTTCCTCAGAAATGTTTTTAAAAACATTATTAGAGGGAGGTAATACTTTACCAGCATTGTCTATTGTTTTCAACTCACGTTGAGACAAAATATTAGTTAAAACGTGTACCTCATACATCTTGGATGATGTTTCGGACAATGTATAATACTCTACTCGTCCGATGAATGGTCAAACGACAAAGTAAATTTATGAAAACGCTGGTACTACGCTATCGACAATATGGAAAAAACTAATTATTATACATATAGAGTATCATTAACGTATTTATGAAAATTATGTTACCTGTTATCCAACAGTTTCTTTATTATTCACAGAAATGTTTCAGGTTTTCACACAAACTGTAAAAGTTTTATAAAAACGACACTTTTCAAACGAGCTCGCCGTAGATTGAGACTGAACTGAGCATTAAGCAAATATAAGAATATATACAGGGTGTTTGTAGATCGCTAAAAATAGGAGGCCATGGCTTAAATTGGTTTACGTCAATTTTTAGGTTTTATACTGGTATTTAAACCAAAAGAAAATTAATTTCGATATCTCGATTATTAACGAAGTTATGAGCCGTCTAGCGATCTACAAACACCCTGTATATACAAGAGCCCGTCATTACCTAAACATCCCACCAAGAACTTCCGAAGAAATTTTAAAGAAATTGCTTCTAGGATCTAGTCGCTTTGTAAAAGTCTTAACACAAAAATACGCGTAATATTTTTATTGCGAGTTTTATCAAAATTTTGTATTAGAGTTATCGATAGAACACATCCCGCTGCTAATAGAGCTCCTATTAGAACTACCGGAACTGTAAAAATTACTTCCAGGTCTTGGAAGTTTTGTAAAAGTGCTGACATAGAAATAAACGTAACTTTTATATTTCGAGTCTTATCAAAAATTTTTATTAGAGTTATCGATAGAACTCGTACGGGCGCTACTAGAACTCATATTAGAACTACCGGAGCTGTAAAAAATTACTTCCAGGTCTTGATCGTTTTGTAAAAGCGCTAACACAAAAACACGCGTAACTTTTTTACTTCGAGTCTTATCAAAAAATGTTATTAGAGTTATCGATATAACTCGCCCGGGTGCTACTGGAACTCCTATTAGAACTACCGGAACTTTAAAAAATTGCTTTCAGGACTTCGTCGTTTTGTAAAAATACTAACACAAAAATGGACGTAACTTCTTTACATCCGGTCATATCAAAAAATGTTATTAGAGTTATCGATAGAACTCGCCGGGGTGCTACTAGAACTCCCACTAGAACTACCGACAGAGCCGGATTAAGGGGGGGGGGGGCTAATGGGGCTGCAGCCCCGGGCCATCAAATTTCGGGGGCCTCGAAAAGATTCGAAGGTTATAATCTAGTGCGGTTTCTAATCATTTAGATCCCTTTGTACCCGTTGCATAAATGAGAATGGGGCCTCTAAAAAAATTTAGCCCTGGGCCTCACATATCCTTAATCCGGCTCTGACTACCGGAACTTTTAAAAAATTGCTTTCAGGACTTCGTCGTTTTGTAAAAATACTAACACAAAAATTGACGTAACTTCTTTACATCGCGTCCTATCAAAAAATGTTATTAGAGTTATCGATAGAACTCGCCGGGGTGCTACTAGAACTCCTATCAGAACTACCGGAACTTAAAAAGATATTTTTTTCCGGTTTATAAAAAAAATATTTTTTTGAAAATCTTTTTTTTTTGTTAGAGTTCTAGTAGCACCCCGGCGAGTTCTATCGAAAAGTGTAATGACATTTTTCAATAAATATGACTGAAAAACAGTTATAGTGGTATTTGTCCGAGGAAAATGTGAAGTTAGCACCCCAAATTTTCTATCCCTATTTTTTTCTCTTAAATACATAGAACTATTTTTTAAAATAGCAAGGAACTATTTTTTAAAATAGCAAGGAACTCTAGAACTCTTTTGGGTGCAACGGGAACTCTTGAAAGATATAACATTTTTTGAAGTTGTGGTGCTAACTTCACAGAGGTGCTTTTATGTCCAGATACGTTATTTAAAAACATGTCCCCGTTTGCTTGTAATTTCATCTACCGACATATAGGAACAGATATAATAACCAGCTTCACATAATTGGAGAGGTTAACCCTCTCCTTAAGAATTATAAATTTGATGAAAAATGTGAAAAGGTGAAATATGTCACAGCAGATATTTGCGGGAGTATCATTTTATCATCTCATTAAAACATTTAGACAGGGCTGGTTGTGGAAAGATACCGAAATTGGATTGTCAAGCACTGTTTAATTCGTTTTGCTGATCCTATCAAGTTCGATAATACCATTGCTGACTTCCGCAGCTAACGTATACATAAAGCATCAGCCACTCTCAAACGAGTTTCTCTACTTTGGTGAATATAGAATGTTGAGATACCGCATCTGCAAAGCCATTAGCATTACATGCAAGCAAAATGGCAAAGAAAATGTCATTACTTTTAGTAAAAGCGTTGTGCTAGTGGAATTTTACAGTAGAAATATGAAACTTTCCAGAGGTTATACGATTTCAATAAGGAAACAGCACAGAAGTAAAGAAAAATGCTGTAGAGTTCAAATAACTTACTATGCTATAGTTTATTTCGACACAGTTCTCCGGTTCAATCCCGTTAACTGTAATTGTTAATTTATTCTGTTTTGTTGACGAGTTTGAGTACATATTTTAATGTTATTTGAATTATAACTAATTTGTTCTTTGCATTAAAACAATAACATATTTTAAATGATCGTTATAATTCCTGGCGATAAAGTATTAGCATACGCTTAAGTATATGGAGGTCTAGAAAAAACGTCTGTTTATTATCGAATTTATCAAGAGTTTATGACATTTAAAGATGCCCAAAATCGACAAAATAAATAGACATATACAAACTACAGAAACAGCCATCTACGCTTGACAATGATTAAAACAGTAGAAAAAACATTCGCAAGTAAAATATATTTTACAGGAACATTAGCTAATATAAAAATATAAATATACAAATAAGAGAAAACACGAATACAATCCACATAAATAAAATATAAATAAATGTACAAATTATATGCAGTTATGTCGAAAGCTTCAGAAAAACAAAATTATAACTGGGCAAGCTCAAACCAATAGCACATAAAATAAAACCATATGGAATTTACGTAACACAATTATTGTGCATTTTTATGTATCCGTATATTTAACACACGTTTGTAACAAATATGAAATTTAAGCTTACACTGCAAAAATAAAATAAAGTTATATTTACAATTACAAACAAATTTTCAATATAAAAATTATCAGAATAGGCATCAAGTTATAGCTTACAAAATTAAAGCTACTGCGGTAATATTTCACTTAGATTCAGAACATGCAGTAAGTTCCGATTGTGTGACTAGTTGTTTTATGAACAGTTACTAAAGTGAAATATTTTCTCACTTGGAATGTCTTGATTAAGTATTTGTACTTAAAAACATACACAACTTAAGTGCTTAATCGACTCGCTAAATGTAAATGGTATCCCTACGTATTAAAGACAAGATTAAACATGACATGTGCTGCAAAAGTCTTAAATGATATTAAAATGACACAACACATGGTTTTGAAATGACTTCTAATATTTAATAGTTATTGCATTGTTAGGAAGTACCTATAACTAAGAGTGTCTTTTGTGAAAGCAGGTAAAGTACCTTCAGTGTCACTGTCATTCCAGAACTTTCAAAGATATTTCGAGTGCTGGTAGACGTGTATCTGCTGTAGGAGTAGACATCCTGCTATTTCCTGAATTTACCGTGTTTAGTCTGGGTCTCACCTGTTCACGCCCTCGCCTCGTACGAATATTGAACAGTCCATATACAATAGGATTCATGCACGAATTTGTGCAGGCAAACAAAAATAGTCCCTTCTGGATCCGTTGATCTACTAACAAAGCCGTATCGCGGTCACACCAATACCTGAAAAGAAACATAAACGTTACATTCAGAAATAATTAACGTACTATACATATCATCTATTACTAATATCGTAAATAATCATAGTCTAGAACTAAGATGGTACCAACTACTCTGTAGAAAATCATTTTATAAATAAAGAAATTATGATTCATATGTTGACAACAGCAAAAATAGTAGTCTCATATCAATGTGATGTCTGATATATTAAGGTTTCTTGGGTTGGAAGGTATTATGATTTGGAGCGATTATAGATAGATCACCTTCTAGAACAACTTACATTATGACTGTATCAGTTGGGATACGTTTAAGATAAAAAAATTATTGTAGTACTTAGACCTTCGCTCAATGAATTAAAAAACCCTTAAGCGTTGCGGATGGTGCGAATGGATACTGATACTTGATGGTTTTCCACTGTATCGCTATTCGTAAGTAATCTAATTGTAGACAATGCGATTTAGACAACTCATCTAAAATGACTATAGGCTGATATCTTTCATCACCAAGCCTACTACTTCTTGCCGAAGAGAGATGAAATATATAGCTTCGTGAAAGACAAGTCGGCCCAGAAATGAGCGATATACTGTGCTCTTATGGATTCTTTTTTTACTAATAATTAGACCTAGCTATTTTTGGAAATTTAAAGTTATACCTAATCATTTTACTAATTAGCGAATCAGTGAACCTGCGATCGGTTTTTCAATAGCCTAAAAATACAAACTAATTGAGTAAGCACAAGCCAAAGAAAGCAAAGAGTATATATACACGTGTATCAAATAATATTTCTCGAGTCTATTCTTCAAGATAAATAGTTTTAGACAATAGCGAAATCTAGAGAGTTTTAGCGGCACTACGGCGAGATTTAATCCGACTAATTATGGAATGCGATATTTTCCTCAAAGGGGCTTATATGACGGTACAACACTCGTCATCGAAAAAAGGTGCAGCTCGAAGAGGTATTAATGTCGTAATTTTTACCGACTTTTGCTTAACACGACCACTTTTACATTAAATAAAAAACCCCCACCGCGTGATTTGCAGGCTTTCAATTGTTATTGCGTAAGTCCTCCTTCTTTTCTTGATATGTTGCGGGCTCTATCTACGCACTTCAATGTTAATAATATTTTACCTGTGTTACCAGTATCTGCAGCCCTTATTTTATTTTAAAGCGTTTTGTACTCTTCCTTAAAAACGTTTGGTAGTTTTAATAGGTTTTCTGCTTTTCGCTGTTTTCAGTCTTGCTTCGCAATGTATGTTATAATCGGCCTTACAGGTCTCATTTAATATAATTCTGATCTTTGCCTTGACGGTACAGATCTCGGAATTCAGTTATCTATTGTTATGTATATGTTCCCTTGACTTCTATATATTCTCATTTACTAAATAGTTGCATTACTAGATGCCATGCAGTGGTTCGACATTTTTCTTGTTTACATATTACTCGTTTTGTCAGATAGTTTTTGGTATTAATTGTTGTTAATTTAGCCAGCGTACAATTCAGCACACACAGCTATGAATTCGCCCCGTGGGTAGGGATGACGACGCGCCGAACGCAAGGCTGAAACCAGCGCCTGCGATGCAAGCAGAAGGCTGAAACCAGGCAGAGGTTAGACGTGTACTAGTGGTGTTTGAAGTGTTTCGTCAGAAATGTCTAAGCCGCTTCCACCCGTTGCAGGGTGCCGTTGTCTCTAATTAAGTGCCGTAGGACTCCAGTGATCGATTGAGTTCAGAATCGGTCTATCATTCGCGCAACACTTAAATATGCGGTCCTTGTGATTTCTTCTGACTTGCCATCTTAGTGGGGTAACTTTTATCACCAGGTTCCAGCATCCTTGCCGGCTAAGCGACCATTTTTGTGGGTGAGACGTGCCTCAGATCTGATGATAACCCCTTCTACCGCACCAATTGAACTTGTACGAACTGAGGCTTTATGACCTTCGCTACTTCAAGCTACAGAGTCGTTTATTTTCCATGTGGGTATTGTTACCACTTAATTACGTTATAATTATCTTTTCTTATATATAACTTCATTTGTTTCCTGCACGTTATCTACCACCTGTCGTAACTAACACCTTTGGTCCTCTTGCATTTGAAATTCAATCTAATACTGTTTTTTATATGTTTGTTTACTCGAGTGTTCGCCTCTCCCGGCAGGGCAGTGAACATTGTTACTACGCAGGTTGAATTGTGACCAGCCTAATAGGGGCTATGAATCACTGCTTGTAACACGTGATGTTACCGTTGGGAAATTTTCTCCTTGTATAGGGTGGTTTTTTAGAGGCGGAGAACTTTAAATTGAAATAAAACACAGAAAATTGGCTTTATTTGAAAGATATTTTTTGGCATTACTGTTTGAATATGATTTCGGGCATGTGACCGCCGCGGCTGGCGCGTGCATGGCGTAATCTGGAGGGCCTATTTTCACATACTCTTCGCAGTAAATCAGGCTGTATTTCGGCAATAACGCGTCGAATGTTGGCTTCCAAGTGCTCAATTGTTTCCGGTTTATCGGCGTAGACATGCCGCTTTACATATCCCCAAAGAAAATAATCTAATGGCCTCAAATCGCACAAACGAGCTGGCCATTTCGTGTATCTGTTAATTGGCCACCTCGTTCGTGCGATTTGACGCCATTAGATTATTTTCGTTGGGGATATGTAAAGCCGCATGTCTACGCCGATAAACCAAAAACAATTGAGCACTTGGAAGCCAACATTCGACGCGTTATTGCCGAAATTGGTTTAATTGAAGTAATTTCACTAAAGAGCGTTGCAGGAACGCAAGGCTTTCTTTTACATATAGCAATTTGTAGTAACTTTAGTTTTACTATTTTCTTAATTTGGTATTTCAAATGTGCAATTTAAAATATTCTTGCAGTGGAAGTAACTTTTTATTTCCAAACCTTTACATAACAAACTAAATATTGTCGATGCCAAACGCTAATAGAAGCTGTTATTTTAAAATAAAGGATTTTCTACATGAATGTAAGAGACGGTTAAAAGCGAATACTCAACGAAGCTAAGAACGCATGTAGTACCTAAATACATAAAGCAACCAATTGTTAACTGTAGATATTCCAGTCCATATCGCACTACACTGTTCTGAAACACAGTGCATAGCTATTAAACCTCGTATTATTGGCTTCCTAGTGTATAAAATCGACTGACGTGATGCTTAAATAAGGTCATATTTCATACAAAGCAGGTGTACAGCTATGCAGAAGGACTGTCACGGTTAATAACATCTTACACAACAGTTATTAAGTTTTATAAAACTAAACTTTTGCGAGACGAATAGAGCTGCTTTTAATTACTTTTGCTTGTGCTGTGTTGCGACAATAGCTTTTATCCATTCTCTCCAGTTTATAATTTTGTTGAAATAAATTAGTGCTTCTACATTAACGAGCAGGCATAAGTTATTCTTGTAAAATTAATTACTAGTGAAACCCTTTGCTAGGAGATAATCTTGCGGAAACTTGAAAAGAAGTTAAATATTGAGAAGTTGCATCCAAACACCATAATTGAATTTCATAAGCACCGAAGAGTTGCAACGTTCTTCAAACGGTCGAACTAAAGTTCGCGCTTTGGTAAAAGGCCATAATTTAACTGCTACACAATACTTATTCTAAGATGTGGAAGCAGCCAGTAATTAACTATGCAAATTTAATTACCTCCTCAATAAATACAGGAACCTGGAAGTGCGTAAAGCTGAACAACTTGTGATTTAATTAAAATGATGCATTTGAAATAATATCACGGGATATGTGAAGGTACGTATTTATATATATTTAAAAAATAAAGTAAATATCTTTAGGGAAAGAAGGATTATGAGGAAGAAACGTTTGTTTATTTACGAAGTGTATTATTAATTTGTCAACAACTAAATACATGACAAATCGAGCGTTACAAACTATGCAAGCTCGGATGTCATACAAATATCTTGTGGGTGTAGTACACATTCACTTCAGCATTAAATTTGCATAGGCAGTCAAGGCATTACATTACGACAATCAAAGACCCGACAGACTTTCTCAAACAATGGCTAGTTGGAATGGCTTCTACATTATCTACGCCCCAAATAGATTCAGTGATCCATTGAAAGGTCAGATAATTGCCTAAAGCCACAAATATCGAAAGGGCGGATCTCATAACCGCAGGACATATATTCACGAGTGCAGCAGAACCTTAGGAGAAGATTAATTGGAAACCAACTTGCGAAATCATGATAAAGAGAAGTATATTACATGAAATATTTGTATAATACAGAAAAATATGTCATATTTGATAACTATAATATCCAGTAACCGAAATAATATATTCCAGAAGTTGTAAGATAATTTCTAATTGACATGCTCAATTTTAAGTGCTTAAGAAGGGATTGTCAGTCTCTAGTAAAAAAAAAAGGATTTTTAATGTAATGAAACCTTAAAATGGCATAAAAGCTATATGAGAATATTATTTTTACTGTAAACATTCCATTGTATGATGGAAGAGATGTGTAGATTACAGAAATAGAATCAGTTGTTCAGTAGGTACTTTAGTAGACTTTTACACAACTGAGCTATCACCAAACCCTGCATTGATGATTTTTTCAACAATAACTGGTGGATATTCAAATATTTTTAGCAATATTATCAAATGCACATTTCCGAATCATATAAAAAAATTAAAATACGCAACTAAGATTTTAGCTAAAAGTTCAAGATCAATAGGCAATTTCCTAAATTTCTGTACGTTTTAATTCGACATTTCTCGACAGCTACGTGCCCCTTTTCCCTTATTGCGATTCCTACAGTCCAATGTTTACCTCTCTTAAGCTATTCTTTTCCAATAACTCAATGAAGAAGTTAAGAACACACTTTTCAGACACAAAGACTAAGGGATAGAGTACATACAGAACACATAATGTAAATATTCTAACGCGCTGGGTTCCGTAAAGATATGTTATGTCGTCTCGAAAATTTACGAACTCCACCACTGGTTTTAAGTGAAAGCAGAACTAGACGAGCCTTGGGTAAGAGCGTGTAGTGACAGGTTTCGTTGAGTGCGATGTTAATTGCCATTTTAGAAGCACTTTTTACGGCGCTAATGGCAAACTGCGGCTTCCACCGGATACAAACCGCTTTCCTGCATAAACTTGCCTGAAGCTCTGTTCAAGCTCTACTGAAGTATCGTAGAATTTAATCTCGGCCCATGTCAGACATCACAAACATTGCACTGTATTCCGCTACCATATCGCTTAATTTCAACACCATTCTCGTATCAATGAGCCGAAATCCTGGCCGTCTCCGTCGGACTAGCTGCCGCCAAGACGTTTCCGTTCGAACCAGAGCCTCGCCTCCTTTCGTGTACCATCAATTACTACTTTACAGCTAAGTATACGCCAGTGTGCAAAATGATTTTGCATGGTTATCTATTGCTGTCCATTTTGTATACAATACTTACACCGCATACGTTTGGCATATTTAATCACCGACATCATCATAGACCTAAATTTTGAGCGCATTTCCGTCTGGGTGTGCTAATCGCTATTTGAAAGCGTTACTAGCCTGTATGTCAGAGCTTAAGGGTAAATTGATAAGGGTCCAGCATTTCAGCTGTGCCCGATGTGAATAATGTAATTTGGTGTTGTACCAGATATAATCATATCTCCTTTCTTGTAAAGCAAAATGCAGTACACGTTTTTCGAAAAGTAAGATAACCTATTCAGACCAAACTAGAGGCATGGTAGTGCGATTTCCAGCAATTAACACGCCCATAAACCAAAGCCGTGGGCAAGATTGTCCATGATTCCCAGTATATCTCGGCAAACCAATTGGCATCGTGGTGACACCTAAACAATAATAACCATCTTTTCTCCGTTTTTACAGATTTGACTTTCGCAAACAGTCAGTTTAAGACCACCTCCATCGCAGTAGCTAGCCGCATATCTACCTTGTAAGTCTGTTTTAGGCAGTAAACGTGTTTTATCCTGTAACAGATAATCCACCTCGAATAAGTTTCTCTGCGGTTCTTATTGTGACATGACAGCAATAGGTAGCAGAAGGACACTTTTACCTTAACACTTTATTTACACTAGATATTGACCCCGCGTAAGGCATACCCCACATGCGAGGATTAGCGGTCTGTACAAGTCAGCTGCATGTTGACCAAGTGCATCTATTATTAGAACTGAAGACATCAGAGTTACACCGGCAGTAATGGTGAGCCAGTCGTTGCTCATGGCGGAATTCCGCCAAGTAATACAGTATGACGGTAGGAGCCAAGCGTGCTTGCAACGACCGCAGTTAAGCGTATTTTCTTGGGACTAATATTTGCCCCGCGAGATTACAATGCAGCTGTGATCAACTTCTCAGAGAGAGATCTTCCACAGGAAGAAGCTGCTATTTTACCTTCAGAGAAACCAGGCAATCTTGTCAACGTACGAGGCCTTTGTGAGCAACTACCGACAGCGCGGGAGCTGATACGATGTTTATACTGCAGCAAAATAAAGGTCAAGGTTAGTTATTATAAATAAATCCTACGATCGAATGCATGATCCAGCAAACTGTGGAAATCAGAATCGTAATAACGAATTGCGACATACTGCATCACCGTTGAGCACGCAAAAGCGGAGCATCTCTGCTTACTCAGCGCGTTGTCTCGCGTGTTTGGACGCGAAGACAGGACCGGCGTCAGTCGAATAGTGCCCGAGTTTTAAACAATTTTCGCGGGGTTTGCTTTTGGCTTGGCGTCGATAATTAACAAGTTACACTTGTATCAAGGAGAGTAGGAATCAGGTTTAAGCACGTAAATAATTATTTAATCCATTGTTCACAGCATGTAACCTTTACCTATTGTCACTGTGTATTCTTTTCATGCCTTGATGCGTGTGTATATCCTCTTTTTTCGCATATATTGTTCTTGTAAACTGTCTGGTTTTTATTCCTACAGAGCTTTGCATGTACAATTTTAGGATTATAGGTGGAAACGAGCAGACTCGAAGCAAGCTGTATTGACATTTCGCTTAACCACACTAAGGTAAGAGCGGGTTTTGTACATCGACGACTGAATTATCTGGCATACAAAGGGCAATTAGTAGAGTATAGCGCCATGGGAAAACGCGGCATTACATTTAATGAACGATTTCAAACTGTCAAAAAAATGAAAAGTTACTCTCCTGAATCTAAGATTTAAAAATACGTACTGAAAATGAAGCGAATGATTCATTATCTGTGTTAGATAGAGTAGAAAGGTCTATTTGATGAAAAAGTTAGGAAGTCCAATGGGCGAAAATAGGTTCGGATTATAAACTTAAATATGTAGTAGCGATCTATCGCTAAATCGAAATGAAGATGTATTAAAGTGGTGGCAGCAAAGAAAAGATGTTCAGGTTGAAATAGCTATGAAATAGATTATGATCAAAAATTATTTTCACATAGGATGGCTATGGAATATTTCATAATTTATGAATGCAACTAATAGTTATTTGTACTAGTTTTGAAAGTGATACTTTTTTTGGTGAATTTGCAGTTTGTAAGCAAATACATGAAAAAAGGGACTTTCAAAACGTATTGTACACGTGCATAGTGATCCTTGCAAGCCGAAAGTGAAAAAAAATCTCAGTCATCGACATTTTACGATTTTGCTGTCGCTCAACAATCCGGCAAACTATTAATTTCGAAAATTTCAATCAGCTGGTTCGATTTGTAATGTGATTTCTGACTCTTTTCAGTGTTTTTATCATCAGCCGCTTTTTTTATGCTTTTTTGTGCAAACATCATATAGCAAAGTCTTTTAAGCTGAAACCAAGTGGAAATTTGAGAAATGAGTGAGAGAAAATGTTCCAACAAAATCAACAATTAGGTAATGCTGTGTGCTCCACTGAACAGACACTTGCATTAAACAATTTGAGAAGCAGACGGAAATTAAAAATATGGAGATTGTGGATCTGGAACGGTATGTATTAATCATCGTCGTAACGTGCATTATTTTTTTTACTCCACAAGTAACTAATGCTGGTAGTGTTAAGTTACTGGATCTATCCAACATATGGCACGAAAAACAACAAGAGAAGTGGCGCTTGCTGTTAATTCAGTTCAAATCAATTATAAATTACAAATTTTGACAGGTATTCAAAATCTCCCTTTATTAAATATATGATATTTGTATTAGTAATTAAAAAAAAATAAAGAACCAGTTGTATTATTGAGCACACGTACTTTTATGACACAATAACATAATTTAAACACCAAACTACATTAAAATCCGTATAACTGATTCAACTTTGACCATATGACCAAAGCAGGTACCTGGTACTCTGCATGCCTAGACCTTGTCCATTAACAAACAAACAAACAATATCGATCCAGATGACAACTGCCCTTTGTTTGTTTGTTTGTTTGTTAATGGACAATGTCTAGGCATGCAGAGTACCAGGTACCTTAGACACCGACTGCGTTGGTCATATGGTCAAAGTCCTACTTACAGGAGTTCCAACCCTAGCAAGGGATCTTTTACATGCTACACATCGTAGTAACCTGGGACCCACGACTTGACATCACTTCCGAATGATGGCATTCTGAAGAGGCTCTCACCTGCATTTTTTTATTTTTGAAAGCCTCATCGGGACCGGGAATCGAACTCGCGACCCTTAGATCAGTAGTTACGATGCTTACCACTGACCTACCGACCCCGGCATTGCCATTTGATATCAGTCCTAGAAAAAACTAGTAGGCAATAATACTAAACACTAGGGAGACGCATTTGATTTTTTTACAAACATTAATTTTGTAATTGTGTGGTGCATTTTCATGAGTGGTTATCTAGTTGATTCTGAGGGGAAAATGTCTTGCAGTAGTAATTAAGATACCCCTCATTACATTAAAGAACTTGTGAATTTTTCTTATTTGAAGTTGGGAAATGGTATAACATTTTCAAATATATATGTGAATTATTAATTACAGTGATGTTTCTAGTCAGAAAAAACGAAATCGTCCACTTTATGGTCGGTATATTCGATGTTGAAAACCGAATTCAACGTTAGAGAAAACATGGATATTTCAAAATACGCCAAGCCAGAGGCGTTCCTGAAGCGAAAACCAGTGGCATATAAGGCAAAAAAAATCCAAAAATTAACATCCACTGAAATTGTGACATATCTAGGTAAAGCTGATGATGACAAGCACTGATCAAAGTATAAGCTCATTTTGCTTTTTGTTGGTCTGTATTCTTACACAAAGTACTTATAGGTAGCTGTCATTTTTGGAGTCTATGGAGCATGTCGCCGTGATGAATTGCATAACTCAACGATTCATAATATTGCAGATAAGGGCAATGTGTTACGACTCCAACTACAAAAAATTATAAAACCAGAGTATTTACAATTCTGCGGGATTCGACAGCAGTAAATTCCCTAGAACTTTATAGAAAATACCACAGATTAATACCTTCATATGTGAAGCATGAAATTTTTTTTATCTACTACAATTCTAGCAAATGTACATCACAGAGAGTGGGCATTAATACATTTTCTCAGGTGCCTCGTAAGGTTGCCAGTTTTTGGAAACTTGCAGACATAGAGTGCTACACTGGCCATTGTTTTCGTCGTTCTTCCGCGAAGTTATTAGTCGATTCTGGCCCTGACATTGCACTGTAAAACGACATGGTGGTTGGTCATCGACATCGGTCGTGGAGAGTTACATCGAGGAAAGTATAGAGAACAAAATGAAAATTGCTCGACGTATTATACCATCTGAAAAACCTTCCACTTCTGTAACATAGGTTTAAAACTTTCCGTAACTTGTGGTTTTAGAGGAGCAACTCGAAGTCGCTAGAGAAGTTTCGCAAGATTCACTTACAGCTTCTCTGGACATGGACAAGCATGATGGTGTTATATCGAGAGATAAAAAAAAACTGTTCCTCAGCGGGCTGTGGAAATTCAACGTATGAATAATGTGTTGGCGACACTGTACGTCAATGTCAAATTCGAGGTTATCAGGTTAGGTTTTCCGTCAGCTATGACACAAAATGACGCAAATCCTAACCTGCTAACCTCAAATTTGACATTGACGTACAGTGTCACCAACATATTATTCATACGTTGAATTTCCACAGCCCGCTGAGAGACAGTTTTTTTTGGATCTCTCGATAGTAGCTGGCAATAAAAACTGTTCCATCAATATCCATTTTCATCGATGTTTCATCAATAATTTGAGTTTTATAGTATTCGTTAGAATTGCAATATGTAAATATTGTTAAAATAAAATCCTTAAAAAAGGCAAAGTAGTGAAAAATTGGTACTTTCAATACAATTTTTTGAAAAAAAGATATGCAAAAGGCTTTACCCAGAACTTCCCTCGTCGACAATGTACACTAAATAATTTTTGAAATCAAATTAAGTTAGCAGTAAAATAGCTTCACGCTTCTAATAATTAAATACATTTTCAAATTAAAAAATCTGTAAAAGACTTGACCCAGAACTTCCCTCGCCGACATTGTGACACTAAATAATTTTAAAAATCAATTAAGTTAAGAGTAACAATATCTTCACGTTTCCAATAAATTAAATAAATTTTCAAATATAAAAAAATGAATTCCGCTGGGGTTTGAACCCGCCGCATCTACATAGCGATCGTAATCACACCTGCATAGAAATCATAACTGCATCCACAAGTCGAACTGCACCATTGAGCCTAGTAAAAATGAGTGCGGCGCGCGCCTCTATTTAAAGGACCGGTCTTATTGTTGAAACGTTTCGACTCTTTTATGACATTAGCCTGTATCTGTTGAGTCCTATTTTCGACAAGCGTAAAGCCTGACCTATGTGAAAATTATTACTTCCTTCTATTTCAAAATTAACGCACAAATAAACAAAATTTGATTTTTTTAAGGTGCTCACCCTGTATATAATTGTCTGAAATTTTACCGGTTTCATTCCAGGTATATGCCGGGTGCTGACTTGGGCGACGCACCATAGGAATTTGCATAGTAAATTATTTATGTTCAATTATTTGCTCCCCTAATTATTTTAACGCTAAAGTGTAAATACATTTTTTGTAGAGAAAAAAATACTGCATATTCGTCTCTCAACTTGTGTATCATATAATGCATATTGAGCGCATCTTCGGCATATATGACCTCGTCGTCTACAAAATACAAAGTGCACAGATAGTTCTTGTCAATCTGAATTCGCTTTTTCAGGAATTATAAGGCTTCCAAGCAAATGAAGCAAAGGCAGATTCATTCGCGTATCGAATCTTCTACATTTTCCCAATCCCAGAACCAGGTCATACATAGTGGGACCTGCATCTTTGGATAGTGACTGATAAACCATGATGGGGCCTAACCAATAATAAACTCCTTGTATACGTTTCTACAAATTTGAAATTTTCAAGCAACACTTGCAGTTTCTATTTAAGATCCCGCCCACTTCACTACGGATAGCGCCTGCGCCCATTGAGTCTGTTGAATGTCGTAAAGAAGTTTCGACGATCGGCGTGTTTTCAGTCCACAAAATGTATGATTTCGGTATGTTATCGTCATTGCTAAACTAACATGTGAGAAAACGAAAATGAAATCAAGGTTGGCTTTGAAATATTTGTTTGTGTTGGTGGTACTGCAAGTCTATGTCAAATTCGGGGTTATCAGGTTAGGTTTTGCGTCAGTTTGTGTCAAAACTGACGCAAAACCTAACCTGATTACTATTTCGGTCTAGGCTGGAAAGGATGTTCGCATACAGTTGTTGACGTGGGCCCTTCGAAAAAATAGTGTAACGCATAGGAACGGTGATATATTCTAGGACAACTGTGGAAATTGTTATACCAAGCGGCAGCAAACAACAGTACGAGATTAGAATACCGTAAAACGGGGTGAGTAGGAACAGTTTAGAACTTTGAGAGCAATTTTCACCTTTAAAACGCTTTGATAAAATTACAAATTTCTACCCAAAATTCCGGTCTGTGCTCCCTCTATCAGTTCCTAACATGTTTACTTATCAATGTTATTTAATAAAATTTAAAAAAACACCTTGTTTCTACTCACCCGCAAATAGGGGTGAGTAGACACAGGCTTGTAAATTCGTGTTTGTTTCCCTTTAGAACGATACGGGGTGAGTGAAAACAACAATAGTAGATTATGCAATGAGGGAGAGAAATGCGTTATTTTGCTGAGGTACAATTTCTAACTCGAGGGCGAAGCCCGAGAGTCAGAAATTGCACTGAAGCAAAATAGCATTCTCTCCGAGTTGCATATACTATTTTTTTCACGTTGCAGGAAGATTTAAAACGAAAACCCGTTTTTTTAAACGTCATTTATTGACATTTTAGTTACAATTATTTTAAAATTAGTAGCCTTTGGTAAATTTTAAAGTTGATGGCACTGTAAGTCATTATGACAAGAGCTCACAATTATGTCAAATTCGAGGTTAGTAGCTTAGGTTTTGCGTCAGTTTATGTCAAAACTGACGCGAAACCTAACCTGATAACCCCAAATTTACCATAGATTACCATAGATACGGTAACATTTTTTACTTTAGTCCCTAGGGGCTAAAGTAATTACTTCTGTCCCTAGAGATTAAATGAGCTACTTTAGTCCCTGAAATAAGTGACTAAAGGGCCAACTTTAGTCCCGCAAGTGCAAAAAATATGGTTATTTCTGTTAGGAGTTTTAATAACATATTACACAATAATAAAAATAATCAAATTAATAAAAATGTGAGCACCTAGGCGACCGAAAATCCACTGCTGGTCGTACTACTACAATTAATAGAGAGTAAAATCACTCAGATCTCACCAACATGTCTTTGAATCTAGAACTAGAGCACACTACTGGTGTTGAAAGTTTTTTATGACGTTCTCAACAGAGAACAAAGAATCTTTATCGGTCAAGGTAAATTTGTTAGTTTGGGTTAGCAGGTTAGGTTTTGCGTCAATCTGTGTCAACACTGACGTAAAACCTAACCTACTAACCTCGAATTTGACATAGACTTACAGTGTCACCAACAACACACTTCAGTATTGCCAAACGTAAAACGAATCGCCGTTGCTAGGCAGGAAAGTGTTGCTATTGAGAAAAGTACCACCTTTCTTAACGATTTTTAATGAAGAAATGTAGTACATTTCCAAATGAAATGCGATAAATGTTATTTTATATAGTATTTTCGACTAGTATAAACAAAAAATTATTCTGGAGTGAGTAGAAACACAATAGAAACACGTTTCTATTCACCTCACAAATCTCAAAAACGTAACCTCAAAACTTTGAAAATTGACCAAAAATATAGGGTTAAAGCTATATAACGTTGTAAACTTTCATATGGATAGTTAATATACTATAAACAATGATTTTTTGGTTTATATGTAGTACGGTGTTCGACTTACCAATGAAGTTTCGCACAGGTTATAAAAGTGCAAAATACAAGTAGCTTTTTCAGTTTCCGCCAATTCGAACATTCAGTGTTGCCAATAACATAGAACCTAATTTTACTTTTAGTTTGCAATCTGACCAACACAGAAAAAATGTTAGTTTTAGTAATTCTATTATCTGTGAGCCTCTATTCACACTGCTGGATGAGTATGAAGTTTCGTTTCTATACACCCCACTGTTGCTACTCACCCCGTTTTACAGTAGTTACTGTGACAACAAGTACAAGGCCAATATTCATGTTCCGGCTAATAAGTACATTTAAAAGGGATAATGTAAATTTTAATGAATGAACTGCAATTTCCTGTTTAATTAATAAACTTTAATATTAAATTGCTATTCGTATACAGTTAAATGTGCCCTTGCAATTTCGACATTTAATTATTCACGTCAAATAAGTAAGCATTAGCAGTTCTCATACTACCTTTACATTAACACAACAACTCCTGAATTATTTTCAGCTTTATAAAAGCTTTGTTTCATTGGAAACTTATCCAAAATTTACTTTTATAAACAACACTGAATTACGTATATAGAATTTCCACTGCAATAGTTATGAATAAACGAAAATGGCGGTTCTAGTTGAAGTTTACTTAAATTACGTTTTAATTAAGTACATTTTATGAAACTGCATTGATGGAAAAACAAACTGCAAAGCCCAACTTTTATTATTATCCTTCGAACCATATTTTCGAATCAATTCATCATAAAAATGTAAACAGCAAGGCGTCAGAATTAACACAGCGGATAAAGTACTCCCCCTTCCAATTGTTCATAATTATAAACGCATTTACAAACTGAAGAGCAAACGAGAAAGAAGCATCGCCAAATGAACCCGAACAAAATCAAATTAGAATGAAACAACTTCATTTATAATGATTTAGTACTATTAAGCGTTGTATTGACCAGTCATGCGCTACATTTTCGTTCGTGTATGGCATTTTGATTATATTAAGAAGTTATATAATATCAAGATTCTGAAATGAATACGCAGTCGATAATTTATATAGCAATTACAAAAACTATGGACTGAAAGGGTATCAGCCTAGTTTCACTGCCCTGCAAGTTCACAGTTTCTAATGACTACTTTTTCATTGTAGGACAAACCGATTTTGGAAAGTAAATATTTCGACCAGTCTGGTTATATACTATCAACTATTTCGTAGTCTAAGCAGCTCTTGTCAAACTTTCGTAATTCGCGCCCCATTTCTTACCTTGGATAATTCCCCCCCCCCCCCCCCCCCCCCGAAATATAAAATAGATAATAATAACCTAATACACAAGAATTTAAACTCGATTTGGCAACATTCGCTACCGCTGCCTTAGTGTCGTTGTGACGGTGTTACATAAGAGAGTTTGTCAGTTGGAGCTCAAACGCTGAATAAAATTATTGTGTATTTACGTAGAATGAATATGGTTAGAACGTAAGCTTGAGGGCGAAGAAGCTTCAACTTCACCACCAATATACTTAAACTTCAGTTTTACAAGCACTGAAATATGTGGCGAAGAAGAACCTAAATGTGTTAATTGCTTCAAAATTTTGGCTGCAGGTAGCATAAAACCCCATAAATTGAAAAGGAATTTAGAAACCTTGTACTCGTGCATTTTTTGCAGAGTGACTCAGATCTTTCGGGAAACAGGAATCAAATATCCACAAAGCTCTCATAGTAAATGAGACAGCTTACAGCAGTAGCTTGCAGAGTAACTCATTCTACCAGTTGCCATAGACATGACAGAAACAATGTTTAGTTAAAGCTATGCTAAACAACTTAAGAACATTCTTCTGTCAAAAGATACAAATTTCCGAAGAATTAACAATGTATCTGTGGATATTCAGCAACAAATTTAATCTGAATTAGTTGGAAAATTATTTGCCATACAACTTGATGAAGCAACGGACAGCAGTAACGATTCCCATTTGATTTGCTATATCAAATTCTGTCAGGGAGTTACAATAGTTGAAGACTTACTACTGTTGGAATTTGCACCGATGGAGCTCAAGCTATGTCTAGAGGGTATAACAGTTTGCAAACACTTGTGTAGAAGCAATTTTCAGGAGTAGTTTGGACACACAACATGATTCATCGGGAAGTGTTAGAATCAACATTGTTTTGGGGTAAATACTATTTTGACATTAGTTATTGGTGTGGTTAATTATATAAAAATAAAACCTCTAAAATCAAGGATTTTAGCTACTCTTTGTGAAGAAATGGGAGCTGAACATGTATCATTGTTGTTTTATTCTTCATCCAGATGGTTGTCACGAGGTACGGTCTTCAAGCGCGTCTACGAACTGAAAAATTAAATAGCGATTCTCTTGCGGGAGGAGAGTCACAAGCAAGCATAAAATTTCTAGGACATGTTATTTATAACGAAGCTCGCCTACTTAGTAGACATATTCGAAAAACTTAATTCACTTAATCTTCAACTTTGTTATGGCATAAAAAATTTAAAGAAAACTGCTTTGTGGTGATTCCCGCGATGTGTGAATTTATCCAGGGTTACCCGCCTGAAAATAATCATAAAATAGTGTTGGTAAAGACAATGGAAGGTCATTTACAAAATTTGAACATTAATGTTGGCAAATACTGTTTCGCGGGAGACATTAACTTGTGGATATCGCTGCAAGAAGAAAAATAACTGATATATCTATCTTCATGTAGCGTAAAAAAATCAAAATTTGCTGTTCTGCCCTGTTAAGCATAAAAGTCGTATCTGACAAAACCAAGATTATGAGTAACCGAGCAATTAGTAAAATTGCGAATGCCGCAAGTTTGCAATTTCTTTAGCATTTTGTTTTTTGCACAAACCACTTTAGTTTTCGGTTCAAAATTACTCAATTACAAATGTGACTTTTGAAAGATACGACATTTTTGGCTAATATTCACAATAAGAAAATGAGTGCGAAAAGACGTATCTACACAAAATCGTTTAAATTCTTTATTTAAAACATAGTTTGAACATATGGATTTACATAGATATACGAAAAACTTGTTTCTCCAGGAATTTCGGTCTTGCTAGGCTTCATCACTGGAATCTTCATTTGACGTTGCAGCAGTTCCGGAACATGTAGGTAAATTTTCCCAAAACGCTTTTCTATTTTGAGGCATGATTGGGCAAAGTTTTTCCAAAATTAGGGTTTTTCTCTCTCTAGTTATCCCTGTAGGGCCCTGCTTTGAACTTGGTTTTGAAATCCCCTGTTTTGTAAGTTTCGCATTCAAAAAATTCAATTCTCTGCCTTTGTCGGTGAATGAAGATTTGTAAATTAAGGTTTTCTGTTCTCTATAAAAACTTACTTCAACCATATTTTTTAAATATGGTCGCGGGGAAATTTTATTTAATTTGTATTGGGACGTACCATCTTTCCACTCAAAGAAATCGTTTGTTTGCATTTCAATGATATTTACATTTTTTGTTGCGATTCTGACAGCCGATACGAAATCCTGAAAGTCATAAACCTTTCCAGCTCGCTTTAAGGATTTTTCAACATTGTGATGAAAAGAATCAGCAGCCATGAATGTGTGGCCCGGCTCAAAGTATTTTACTACAAGTGATTCTAGCAACACCTCGTTAGAATTCACAATGTAAACAAAAAAAGTGAATAAACTCCAATTTTTATCTGCGCGGAGCAGTTATCGAGCCACAACACAATGTTCTTCTTGTCACGTGCGGATAGGAAAAAAGCATAATATGTACTTATCAGGTCTTCCTTGGAACGTCCATTTACTGCTTCATGCCAAAGAACTGCTGTTGGGCCTGGTTCTAGGTAAATAGACCGAACTCAATAGACCGAAAGGCAGTTGACCGAACTCAATTGACCGAAAAGCAATAGACCGAAACGTCACTAGACCGAAGCAGCAATAAACCGAAAATCACTTGGTCGAAAATATGTTACGGTTAAAGTACACATTCGGTAAATGTGCACATTAAATATCTCGAAAAATTACATTTATTAACAATAGGATCAATAGAAATATTTACACACTATTAATATTAGTAGATATGTAATTGGGTAGGATATATCTGTTAAGTATTGTATGATTTACTAGAATAAAGTTAAAATAGAATCAAAAACAAACAAAAACAAAAAAAAACGTCAAAGCGCCTTGTCAGTAACTTCGATATTCAAGGAAACATAGTCGATTATTTACGTGGGATTGCGCATAATTTTAATATTTAATATTAGTAGATATGTAATTGGGTAGGATACATCTGTTAAGTATTGTATGATTTACTAGAATAAAGTTAAATAGAATCAAAAACAAAAAAAAACTTATAAACACGCCACCAGTTTATGTTGCCCGTCCTAAGCCTGAATAAAGTGTGAAGGGAAGTTGATGCTATTAATGTTAATAAATGTAACCGTAATATATTTTCGACCAAGTGATTTTCGGTCTATTGCTGCTTCGGTCTAGTGAGGTTTCGGTCTATTGCTATTCGGTCAATTGAGTTCGGTCAACTGCTTTCGGTTTATTGAGTTCGGTCTACTTGCCGTAAGCGGTCGGGGTTGACTGCTTTTTCCCAACTGGTACAAAACTCTCATTAAATGCGATAATTCGCGGTGTAAAAATCGCTTCTTTATACATCTCAATTCTCGGGAGCATGATGACCTAAAAGTTAATTGATAAAAACGCAAAATTATTAGTGCAATTAGTCATAAAAAGTTTACCTTTTGAAGGTCAGCGGAGATGACAAAATCTGAACTTCTAGGAGTATTTGCGTCTCTTTCATACTCTTTCCGAGCTTCTGTGTATTTCAGTTGGTGAGCTTTGAATTTATTACAATCCTCACAATTACCATCTAAGTTTTCTTTCGAATGGTTGCTTGTTGTTTTATGGACATTGAAAAGTTCGCAGGCCCAACATTCCTCATGGCCCAGTTTCACAAAAGAAATGTTAAGGCTACTTACTACTTCTCTGTACAGATAGTATGAAAACTTGATGTGTGGATATTTAGTCTTAAAATTGTCATACATTAGCTGAATGGTAATATCACTCGATAAGTATTTTCTTTTTGGAGCATGCTCTTTTCTATAATGTGCAACTGTTGGCTTGAATGACTCGATATGATTTATGATTATATCCCTGTCAATTTTCACCCTGCTGTGTTTACCTCGTTTGTTTGGGTTCGGAGTAAGGCCAGCATTTGTTGAATTATTCAATACATCTCTAACAAATCGATCGTTTTTTGTTTCGTATCCAAGTGTTCCTAGGAAAAATGTTTTACAAACATTTTGTTTTGCACCATCTTCATCTTTCAGAAAGTATACAACAGTCATAGATCTTCTAGAGCCGCGTAGTGGATCGCCAGTCGTTCTTCTTTTTACACCCGTTTGAGATAGATTATTTATCAAGAAATTTCTTTGTTCCACAGGCTGCAACTTCCAGAATTCCTCATTTTTATTAATTCTTCTTCTTTCACTGATCTTGCTAATACACTTTATTTTACACATTTTAGTGCACCTTTGCTTCACACCGTGATCCTTTACTTTCTTTTGCAGCTTAATACGCTTCCTTTCTGACACACTTTTATCATATATCTTCCTCTTTCTTAATTCTCCGTTTTTAGTGTATGTTTTTGTATTAGATATTTGCAATACATCCGTTAAAACACCAGTTAAAATATCATCTATGAACGTTGCAACATCTCCCTGAGTAATTTGAACATCAGCTATGACATTTTGTGCGTATGAATTGTCATTAGACGGAAAACTTTCTGTATTTTTTATTATAGTAAAATCGGAAATTATGTTGACTTTATTCTTAACCTGGTTTGTTGAATTTTCGGCATTAATACTTTTAGTTATATTCATATCCTCACGTAAATTAGTTGGAGATACGTTTGGCTCTGGCACAGCATCCGAATCATCAATGTCTTCCATATCAGTAGAATTAATATTGCCTTTCGTGTTTTTCATTGATGTAACTGAAGTATCTTCAGAGGGTATATAATCTGCATCATCTTCTCTTTTGGAGCGTTTCTTATAAGCTTTATTTGCTTTTAAATTTGCAATTTTCTTCCTTTGTTGACTATTCAACGTCTGCAGCATTTTAAAGGCTCTACTATTTCTGTTCATACTGCTGTAATTATAACAATTCAGTGTTGAAATTTACCCAAAAATTAAAGGCAGTACATACCAGTCGAGTGAAATATCTCACACTTCTCATTAACAGCAAAAAACGTAAATGTTCACACCAAACCACTTTATCAAGAACACGCAGTTTAATGAAAATGTGAGGTTAAGTTTTTAAAAACTGAGGTTATGTACTCTAGGTGTTAAGCAAAAAAGTCGTATCTGCATTTTATTTCGTCAGTTACGACGTTTGGTATTAACAAGTGTAGATTCGACATTTATGCTTAACAATTCGTCCTATTTTGCAGATACGACTTTCCTATTTTATACAGCAGTTAGCTACACTAAAGCAGATACGACTTTTGGCTTTAATAATATGAGAAAAGAAGTTCCTATGATTGTGATGAGCCAAAAAACTGAAAATCGTAAAAAATGTAGATACGACTTTTATGCTTAACAGGGCAGTGTTGTCCTTAACAAATATCTGGAGTGAACTGTCTTGTAATTATTCTCTTATTAAAGCAATAGCGTTTCGGATGCTGTTAACTTTTCCTACTCCTTACTTTTGATGAACTGGTTTTTCTGATGTGGCTGCTTTAAAATCTAGATGTATAACCAAACTTCAAATAGAAAGAAGCTCAAAGTGTCTATCTCGAACATAAGGCCACAAGCTGTGTACTTCAAAATAGACCCATAGTAGTCATTAGATCTATACCTTAGTTGGAAATGTTTTATTAAAGCACACCCCTTCGCGTTGTTCTTCAAAAAATAAAACTTCGCCCTGTAAAATGCAATCTACCGCATCCGTAACGCAAATGATTCTTCCTGTCTAGTCAGGAAAGTACTGTCATGACTAGTTTTGGTATAGATCTGGTTGTAATTTCTAGTCTGTCTTCGTAAAGATCTCGTTTCCATACTAAAATGGGTATCAAAAAGCCCATTTTAAATATTAACGGTTTCGGTAAAATAATATTAGATAGTAGTTTCTTTGCCCAATTTGCAAATGATAATAAATTCAATTTTGTTCTAAATGTTTTCCATACCCATCTTAACTGTATACTCCCTCGATAGTTGCTTGGAATAAAGGAGTACAATTACTTGAATACCAAAAACCTCTGATCATAACTGTTTGCGCTACATATATCACAGAAACCGTAAACCGGAGCTGAACTTAATGAATAATAAATAGATCCACAGAAATTGTAGGGTGTAGTACAATTTAACGGAAATCGGTAAATGAAACAATACCTACAAATTGTCGACTAACACCACTTTCAGTCTCCCGAGTTTTGAGGAATAGCAGTACCACGTCTAACTAGTTAGCATGTGGGAGGTTCTGAGTTCAATTTCTGCGGCCGTCTGCTCTGATTCAGGTTTTTAGATGTTTTTCTTCATCAACAGGGTACCTTTTCCGAGGCGAATATCGGAACGGTACCTCTCCATCTTTCATAGCCTTTTTTCTAATGGTCCACCCCTCCCTTTGCTCATACATTTTGTGATTTTTGCTCCGGGCACCCACCACGAATTGGGGGAATTAAGCTACCTTCAAGCTTTAGCTTTAGCTAGAACTTTCGAATCAAGGAAAAGTTTGTTTAAAAACATTACGTTAGAATAGCTTGATTTAAATTTCATTGAAGGAAGGCTATTGGAAACCCAAAAGCGCATTGGAGACTGTACAAAGGATAATTATGGTGGCAGTCGGTATGCGGCACGATGTCCAATGGAGCTCTACAGGTTATAACCAACATACTCCATTGAGTTGGTCGTGGAAGAGTGAACACATCTATACACTAGATAGGAGAACAGAGGCAGGAGAGAAATAAGAGAGATGATACACACTAAATAGCAAGCAAGATTGAACACTACATAGAAAGGAAAAATGGACAAAGCGGTTCATTCTGGCACTACTAGCGGTAGTAGATGGGCAAACAGAAAGCATTACGAAATTGATTACCATAGCACACAAATATTGAAGGGGCATGGATGGCTTATGGAGTATCTAAAAACAACAATGTTAGTACTTCCACCAACCAGATACGGCAGCTGTCACCGCTGTGAACGAGAGAAACAAGAAGTAGTAAATTAGTAAGGCAGATAGTTGAAAATGTAGTGCCAGAAAACTTGCAAAATAAAATATTGGAAGATGAAGATCAATTGAAAGCAATCCAAAAATTACATTACCAAATTGTGAGATAGAAAGAGGAAGAATGAAAGCAAAGCTAGACCTAAACGCACAAGGTGCTTTGCTTTAAATAATTTAGCAAAATAGGAGGTATAAATACTGCAGAATGATACAAAGGAAGGGCCGAGTAGAGTAAATTAAAAAAGAAGAAGTTAAGTTAGGTCGGGTCAGGTCAGATTAAGTTTGGGGTTGAAGGTTAGGTTCGACTTCAAAAATAGATGGTTTACGATTCATACTATGGCCAAAGGAAAAGGTATTGTAAACGAAGTTAAAAGTGTGATTAATTTACCGGCTCCGGCGAGTTTTAGTGCTGTAGCAGTTTTGCTACATTTAGCCCTGGAGATGGTTACTTGGTTACATAAAATAAATAAATAGCTTAGAATTTTACTTGATCACATCCAGACATGTGTTTTATTTCTAAATTAATTATAAATATAATGAAGACCAGCAAGCCGTTATATTTTGGTTACTCCTCCGACGTGATTTCCCCCTTCAAACAACCATACAACCATCTGAACAACTCCCCCCGTTTTTGATCCAACACAAGCAGCTGAATCACGGGCAGCCCTAGAACTATCCTAATTCAACTCACTTCAAAGCAACATCAACCAGATCTATCGGTCTATCTTTGAACCCTTTCCTTCATGGTATCCTACAACATGTGACCTGCCATACATAGCTAAGTTCCCTTGTCAGTTGTATGTGTGCATGTGTGTTGAGCGTTGGTTGACTGCGTACGTGGTGTAGTTCAGTGGTTGGACATATTTTTATAATATGCTACCCAACTCCGGCTACAGCCGCGGATGGTGGTTTGGCCAGCGTCGATTCATGTGCGTATGTGTAATTGATGGGAAATTCGTTCAGCTTACGCTTCCTTTTTTTCAAAAACGTTTTAGCTCGGCAGATGATGGCCAATTTATAATAGTTGAATCATTTCCAGACTAGCCTTTTGACGTGTTTACTGTTTGTGTAATATTTGGTTGTTGCATGTTCGGTTTTTTGCCTTGTGCCGCTACTTTTTCTCTGATTTTTGCAGGTTACGCTTTAAATTTACCTACATATTGTAATTAGCTTCTACGTGTAGCCTTGGCGATGGTTACTTGGTTACATAATATAAATAAGCAGTTTAGACTTTTATTTCGTCATATCCAGACAAGTAAGCTGTTATAGTACATAAACTTAAGAAAAAAGGTGGCCCATCATACCTATTCCGGTTAATTCAGGATTGCATCAAGAAGAAAAAGCTGATACTGAGAAGGACAAGAGATGATATGGTTGGTACCACAGAGGTTTAGGGTCAATTCTATGGAACAGATATTAGGATGAAATGTCTACCTATGCTACAAGTGGTTACGCTAATCGCTTACGCAGACAACCTAGCAAACTTTAAAATAGAAGTTCTACAGACTCAGATTAGGAAATGAGAAGCTGTAAAATGGCTGGGCGTAAATTGCGATCCGTATGCAACCGTAGCTCAACATGCTAGAGGGGTGGTGGATAAAACGGAAAAATGACAAGGGCAATAGAGTCATGCTGAACGTCGGAGGTATTAGGACAAGCGGACGAAATATCTTAGAATCAGGTCTATTCTGTGATACTGTTATACAGTGTACAAGGTACCAATATAGAAAGAAGCTATTGTCTACCAAAATACAGAGATCTGCCAGATAAGACCCAAAAAATCCATTAGAATATGCACCATATAGGATCATAGACCTGATAATAGAGGAGAGAACGGCAAGACACGAAAGACGAGTCTCATTGGAAGAAGCAAAACAGGAGACGATATACAAAAGATATGGTAAAAAGAAAAGGCAAACGCGAGTAAAGTAAACGGCTCTTCAAAGACCTATGTACGTAGACAACTAAAAACACGGATGCCGATATTTACCAGCTATATGTGATTACAAAAGTATATAAATTCAAACGTTCCGAGAGTTCAGTTATACGGAAGAGCACACACTATGTGCGTGCAAAAGTGGTGATTAAACATACATTAGAAATATGGGGAGTGTATTTCTGCCTATAGATTGGTGAACATCATACTAATTGGAGATGAGCAGTGGAAGACGAAATCGACATAAGCAGAAAACAGGAAGAGGCAGAACAAATACAAGGAATTAACTGATATTACACCAGATTGTAAAAGTACGTATTGGTGAGGTAGTTTTAAGTAGAAAATGTGAAATGGATATACGTAATATGTTTGAAACTCAGTCGTATAATTACAACTTACAAACATTTCTGATTTGAAAATTTTCACTGTTAGAAATCGTTAATTCTTGGATAAATTAGTGTTGCCTCTACTATAAAACCCTAATCCGGATTTGACAACCGTAAAGCCTAAACGACTAAATGTTTTCAAAAAGGCCAGGTTGATACTCCTACAATCTTCCAGAATCCATCAGCTCCTAGATACGTGGAAGATTTTAGGAACTCTAGTAATTATATACTATCGTAGGCATACCTATATTTCTTGCTGTGTTTTAATTGATTTAACTTAAGTTACAATTAGTCCTTTAGGTACAAGTATACCCATTGAGTCACCGGACATGCTATTTGTGACGATTAAAAAAAAAAAGTACATAATCTGGCATCCAAGGGCGACTGGGGTTTTAAAAATATAGTTTCAGTAGTAATCGCTGCCCATGTTTATTATGTCCTTTTGACGGAACGCATCGAACCGTTGATGAAAGCGTTGAGTTATGAACGTATTGTGTACGCATCGGTAGGGCAATTCATACATCAAAACAGCAGACAGCAATCGTTTTGTAAAAATGGGATTTGCAACAGGTGTCGTCTACAGTACGACAACTTTCAGTTGCTATTTGAAAAAGGGTGAATTACTCGACTTCCATTGTATTGCAAACTTCCAAATGAAAGCATCATCTTACATGATACAGCACACATTTCTCAACAATTAGCAATCATTAATAAGTACTAATGCTTAGTATGCTTTATGACTCATACAAATACACTGCGCGTATTTTGAAGTGGATATTGTGAATCTCTCAAATTACATTATCTTAAAATATAGTTTAAAGTGTTTTATAAGCAAATATTATTTGAATTTTATACGCCTTCTATTTTATGTTTATCATTCATAGATGGAAAAAACCAACAATGGGTTTGTTGTGGCAATTATAAGAAAAAATTGTTGTCACTGTATTGTCATTCTTTCGCTGAGTTTTGGCACATTCGTTTCCTAGTTACTATAGTACTACACAATGCCTTACAGAAGACTTTATTCGGGCGATTTTAGAGATCGTACACAACGAGTAATAGCTCGAATATACAATGTTTCACAAAGTGTGATTAGTAGGGCTTAGAACCGTTTTCAAGAAACTAGAAGTGCTAATATGCCGTATATATATGGTAGTGGTCGAAAAAGAGCTACGAGTAGAAGACAGGACCTTTCCCTGATTACTTCTGCCAGAAGAAATCGCACATTCCCTGTCTCCAGGCTACGTGCAAACATTGAGATCCATGTAAGCCTATCTACAACCAGAAGAAGGTTTGCCCGAAGATGGCCTTAGAGCCAGAAGGCGTGCTCGACAGGGAGCACCGTGTAACCCGCAGAACATGGGCAAACGATCATTGTAACTGGAGTGGAAGGTATGGCGTAATTGTCTGTTTACAGATGAGTCCAGGTACGCATTGTATCTCTCCGACCGCCGTATTTTAAAATGGCGTGAACGTGGGGAGAGATACAACGAACAACAAATGGCTTCGACAGTTGCTTTTGGAGGTGGCTCCTAAGGGTCTGGGGTGGAATTTCTTTCGAGTCGCGCACAGAGCTGCTCATCCTGAACCAGCAAACTATGAATGCTCAAAGGTATCACGATTTGGTTATTCAATCCATTATTGTTCCATTTGCTCAGGAATTTCGCCCTGATTTTGTTTTTGTGGATAATAATGCCCGGCCTCACCGCGCACGCGTTGTGAATTCAGTGTTGCAGCACCATGGTATCTCTCTAATGGAGTGGCCTCCTCGTTCACCCGACTGCAATCCAATTGAGCACGTGTGGGACCGTCTCCAAAGGCAGCTTCATGCACGAAATCACCAGCTGCAGACTCTTGAGGAGCTTGCTAATACCCTTAGAGGAAAATGGCAAGCTATAGATCAGGAATTTATTCGTTCACTAATTCTGAGTATGCCAAGGAGACTCCACGCAGTTCTTAGAGCAAGGGGAGACCTACCAAGAACTAATTTTGCGTTTTCTTTATTTTTGTTTCATATAGTATATCTAGTTTTAAACTTAATTAATTTTTGATTTTTAAGAATTTTGTTACATATATCTTTATATTGTTATAATTTTCTTGTTTTTGATAATCTTTTTATGTTGTACATGCTGTTACATTAGTTGTTGATACTCATTTTGATATGTATTTCTAATATATTATTACTCGTATTTAATTTTTTGGAACAATGTAAAATATCCACTTTAAAAGATGCGCAGTTCAGTTGAATGTGCAGTCGTGTTCAAAAATGTGTTGTACAGAAATAATTGGCTGTTGTAAGTGGTGTTTAAAAATGTGTTGTACAGAAATAGGTGTTGGCTGTTGTATATTTTGTCAATGGTAGATACATTTCAGAACTGTCAAAGTGACAACTAACAGTGACAAAAATATGTGTTTCTATTCAAACCTTCAAAATGCCTGCAATGAATATTGTATAAAGAGCCCTCATAAAAAGGTATTCAGATGAAGGTTTACCTATTCGGGAAATTGCAAACTTGATGAATAAGAGCAAGGATACATTTTTTTTAAATTACAAAAAAGTGAGAAGTTTATGGGACTTTGGAAAAAATAAGCCCTCAGGAAGCCGAAAATTTCCATGCCAGAGCAGGATCAGGCTCTTATTCAAAACTTAGCAGAATCAAGAATTAACTGACACATCAGATGTCGCATAGCAACAAAAAATATGATTCTGAATGAACAAAATATAATCAGAAAAGGGTACTATTTGCTTTTAATAACATGTACCGCCATTCCAACAACGTATTTTCTTCGGATGAAAAATTTTTCCAGTCGACTTTCAATGGGCGTAGTATGATGAACAATATGTTTATATATTATACATATATACGAATACGTCTGGACGATTTTCTATTAATTCATAGGTATGGTTAAGTGTTGATGGTCTGGGTGTATATTACGATATCAACAAACGTACAGAAATATTTTAGAAAACATGTTACCGTCGGCCACGAAAAGATTCCCAGAAAATGACAATATTTCAACACGACAATTGCCCAGTTCATAATACAGCTATAGTTCAAGAATGGTTTGCCACAAATAATGTTGAAACTTTGCAGTGGCCTGCAAAGAGTCCGGATATTAAGATAATTCAACAAATTTGGGGTTTGATGACGAAGAAAATGTAACACAGATACTTTAGGACACGTGTTAAGGATGAACTCCTGGAAGCAATTGAGCAGACCTGGGACGAACTGACGAATGATGTAGACTTAATCAGAATCCTTTATTTATCAATACCCCCACTACTTAAGGCATTTTAGTAAGAAACAGTGCTATAACAAAATATTAGTTATGGCTAGCCGCTGTTTAGTGGTAATAATTATTGTTATTGTTGAGTGTTATTATTTATAATGAAAATTAATTACTTTTAGATCTTTACTGCCGGTCTTATAAAGGCCACTAATCTGACGTTAACTTTAATTCGCTGTTAAAATGAACAAAAGCGCATCAAAACGTCAGTGCTTATGACATTTTATTCATTAGTAAACAATTTTTGATGCGCTTTTGTTTATTTTAACAGCGAATTAAAGTTAACGTCCTATTAGTGGCCTTTATAAGACCGGCAGTTAGTGTATTATTTTTTCTAGCATTAAAAGCTTATTGGTGGTTGTGTTTCTACTCAACAAAGGCTCACACTGTATCATTAACTAAATAGACCTAGCTCTAATCTTTCAAAATATTTGTATGTACAACACCTTTTTGAACATTGTGAAATTAAGTCACATTCACACAGCACAAATGATGTACAACACTTTAATGAACACGATTGTACATCAAATCTACCTGTTTTTTACAACACAGCCAGGAAGTGGATTTATTAACATGTTTTGTAAAGTGGTTCTGTTTAATATAAAAGGATAGTTTTCATACCAAGGAAGATGCTTTGAATGCGTACAGTAGAATATTTTACAGTTATTCAGTACAGTTGTAGAACAAGTTTAGTCGATATGTAATGAAAAATAAACATCCATTCTATGCCTCCTGGATTGTGTTAGAATTCCACATTTTTTTCCAACCAGAACGAAACTGATGCTTTTCCGATATGTTTTAGGACAGCAGAATGCGTAATTCCAGAATATTATCCGTGTTGACGACAGGAGATAACAGTAAGAGAATAACTTTTCCGGCCTAGGCCGCCAAAAACGTAACGTAATGTAACAATATAGTTATCAATTTGTGGGTTTATTTCGATCGGAGAGAGAATAGTATACACTGTGTCCCAATTTCGATGCTCACCATTGGTATCTCGGTTATTAGAAGACATAGAGCAACGGTTAAATGGGGAAAGTTTTGCAGAATTCAATACTCACGACAAATATCATTTCAAATTTGACCTAACTTGTTTAATTTTTAAAATATTTAGAAAAAACCATAATTTAACGCTTAATCTGACCTCTTGTAAAGTTTCCCATTATTCAGACACTTTTTTAAGACAAATTATTTGATATAAACAGAAACCCCCGATTGTTATTTGTTTTTAAGTTATTAGCGCTATCTTTTGTTTTTCATATGGCGGCCATATTGGTTATTTAGATAGTCCTTAAAAAGTGCTTTTCAACGATGTATAACATGCCTGAAAAATATTTAGTTATAAGGAAAATATTAATAAAAACGTAAATTAATCTTTAATATGAAAATAGTAGGCTGAAAAATTAAACAGCAATGTCAAATGAAACTGAAAAGATATTCTAAGTTATACTGTAAACTAACGAAACGATACAAACATCATAATAAATAAAAAGTAAAGAAACAGTTCTTAGAGATTAAAGAAATTGTTCAATATGACGACCATTCTGTTCCATACACTTTTGACACCTTGTTTTAGTAGAGTTACAAACTCTACGTAGCGTGTTTCCGTTTACTGATCGTAGCACATCTAGTACTCTTTGTTCAAAAATTTCCCGAGTTTCTGGCGGTTCAAAATCAAATACTTCGTTTTTAGTGGTACCTCATAAATAAAAGTCAAGGGGGTAAGGGCGAGTGATCTCGCAGGCCATTGCACGGGTCGATCACTCTCTCATTGAAGTTTTGTCTCAAAAAATGGTGCACGTTACGTTTTGCATGTTCTCGGGATTAATAATTTGCCTCAAAGCAGGCATTATCTCGTTTGTTAATAGCTCCAAATATCTGTTACCAGTTAAATTGTAATCATAGATGAAAGGACCTATTAAGTGATTATCTAAAACGAAGAAGGAGCTTAAAAAACAAAGAAAAGTACACAAAATTTCATACCAATCAAACCGCACCAGACATTAAAACCAAGTCGAACTTGAAATCTTCTTTGATTTACAAAATGTGGATTTTCAGTAGACCAATGATGGTAGTTATGCCTATTGAACTCTCCACAATTGGTAAATCGTGTTTCATCTGTCCATAGTATTTTCATAGGAAAATTAGCGTCATATTTACATTTTTGAAGGTACCACTTGTTAAACTGTAATCTTCGGTGATAGTCATTATCACTTAAACCTTGTACAATTGTTGGTTTGTAAGGGTGATACTTGTTTTCCTTCAAGGTTCTGTGAACAGTAGATTTTGAAATCTCTGTTTCTCGTGCCACTCGACGAACTGATGTGCTGGGACTGTTTCTAACGTTCTGCGAAATATTATTTCGACGTGCATCAGCATCATTAACTTCATAGTTAGCTCGTTTTTGTTCGAAGCTTCCAAAGTTCTGTAAATTGCTAACTAGTCTTCTAAAAAATTGTCCTGTGTGGTTGTTGTCTTTCTGGAAAACGCTCTGCATAACTCGTGCACGCATTTTCAGTGTTTCTGTTTGCTTTGAAATACACTTCCAACATATCAACTTTTTCTTCGTTTGAATTTATGTATGTGCCATTATCAATACGTATAAATCTTAATACGTGACAATAATTACTTATCACTAACTACAAGTAGTTTTAATTAACTTATCTCTGCAGCACTAATTGTACTTTGACAGGTTATCGTTTTGTTTCATTGTTTCGCACAGATGTTTAATTCCATGGCTTACTAATTTTATTGGACAGCATGTTTTTTTGTTAATATTGAAATTAAACGTCAGTATCGTTTCGTTAGTTTACAGTATAACTTAGAATATCTTTTCACTTTCATTTGACATTGCTGTTTAATTTTTCAGCCTACTAATTTCATATTCTTTCAGCCTTTTGGCGCCCAGTATTGAGCATAGGCCTCCCCTTTGATTCTCTAACCCTCTATATTCTGTGCTGTGTCATTCCATCTAAATCCTGCAACCCTCTTAATGTCGTCGTACCAGAGTGCACTTCGTCTTCCTCTATTTCTTACTCCTGTCCATGGTCTCCAGCGTATAATTACAGCGTTCCACCTATTATCGGTTAATCGTGCTACATGACCTGCGTAGCTCCATTTGAATTGTGTAATTCTGTTTATTATGTCTGTAATTCTGGTTCTTTGTCGTATCCAACTATTCCTTTTCCTGTCTCTAAGGGTGATACCAATCATCGACCTCTCCATGGCTCTCTGTGTAATTCCCAGCTTTGTGACTATATGTTTAGTAAGCGTCCATGCTTGTGCACCATACGTTAATATAGGAAGTATGCATTGGTCGAATATTCGTCATTTTATATATTGGGGGATTTTTTGTTCTTTAATATCTTTGATAGCTTAGTAAATGCTGCCCAACCTAAACGCCTTCTTCTTTCCACTTCTATGTCCTTATTTTCTTTGCTCATTTGTATTATTTGACTAAGGTATATATATTGCTATACATTCTCTATAACCGTGTTGTTTACTGTTATATGTGTTTCCTGTAGACACATTATTTTGGTTTTGTCTAAATTCATTTTCAGTCCTATATTTCTCGATGCTTGTTCTAGTTGTGTTATCATCTCTTGTAGGTCTTCTGTATTGTCTGCGATTAAGACTATGTCGTCTGCAAATCTGAAGTGATTGAGCCTCTCTCCATTGACATTAACTCCTTTGTTGGACCATTCCATTTTCTTGAACACTCCCTCCAGTGCAATTGTAAAAAGTTTGGGTGATATGGTATCATCCTGTCGGATGCCTCTATTGATAGGTATTGCATTTGTACGAGTATACTCATGTAATTAAATTTTTGATTTAGCTTGATTGTAGATGTTGTTGAGTAACTCTTTGTATCTATGATCAATGCGGGCACAGTCTAGCTCTTTCATAATTGCCCAATGCTCGATAGAGTCGAATGCCTTTTCGTAGTCAATGAACGACAAACACAAAAGGAGGTTATATTCAATGCCCTTCTCTATTAATATCTTCATTGTCAAGAGGTGATCACAAGTACCAAAGCCTTTTCTGAATGCAGCTTGCTCCACAGGTTGATAGTCATCTAGCTTGTTCGTAATTCTATTTGTTATTATTTTGATTAGTAGCTTGTACATTTGAGACAGGAGACTATTTCATATTAAAAATTAATTTACGTTTTTATTAATATCTTCCTTATAACTAAATATTTTTCAGGCATGTTATACATCGTTGAAAAGCACTTTTTAAGGACTATCTAACTAACCAAAAATCCAATATGGCCGCCATATGAAAAACAAAAGATAGCGCTAATAACTTAAAAACAAATGACAATCGGGGGTTTCTCTTTATATAATATAATTTTTCTTAAAAAAGTGTCTCAACAATGTAAAAATTTAAAAGAGGTCAGATTAATCGTTAAAGAGTTATTGTGGAATAACGAAATCGGCAAATTATGGTTTTTTCTAAAAATATTTTAAAAATTAAACAAGTTAGGTCAAATTTGACCCATTTAACCGTTGCTCTATGTCTTCTAATAACCGAGATACCAATGGTGAGCATCGAAATTGGGACACAGTGTATATAACGATAGGAAAGCTGCTGAATTTACTGACCTCCTGTGATTGCTTGAATTGGCTAACGCTTCGTCCAGCAATAGCTACAGTTGTCCATCAATCACTTTTCCTACTAGTAGCACAATGCACTAATGTTTCCATTAATATCTAAATACCAATACTACCCCCTACAAGGAATGTAGCGAAATTAATATTTGATCGTCATAAATTTCTGGCTAAATATACATATGAATCCATGAGACAGCATGATTTATCGCGCTATATGTTGCGCAGTCCATTCCTAATCTGATTGTTAATTGTCACGCTTGCACAGGAATTGCTTGTATTCGAGACATTAATTACTATTCGAATGCTTTGTGATAGCATAAAAATTAAACACCTTGCCACTGATTTTTAGAAGGCTTTATAGCGAAGCAGAAATTATAGAGCAAATAAAATAATTGAACCATGCAACAGTGCAAGGAAAACAGGAAATGGATTTAGAAATCGTTTCAACAACGAAAACGTGCGTCTTTATCCGATTTTCCAATTCTTTTCCATCAGTGAAATAATACATCTCTCAACAGAGGTGAATTATGAACTTCCAGAGCGAATACGAGCATGACAAATATGTTTACGCGCCATTTCTCAAGAGTGCTTATTTAACAAAATCCTGAAGCCCTGCGTCATATGTTTTATACGGTACCTTTTTAGTTTGATTGGTATCTGCGCCTTCGCTAACAAATAGCTACGTTAATTTTGCTGAGTGACTGCAGGAATTGTAAGAAGGACGCCTTCGTAAAACCCAGCCGGTATTGTTATTATACGAAGTAAGCTCCTACAAGCTTTCCTTGTTGTGAATCCACTCGTTATCGTTTGTTTATTTTTCAAAGGAGAAACGAGTTTCCACCTATGGAACTGATCACGCCTACGTTTTTACCAATGAATCGTTATTTAAACGTAAAATGGCTGTTCTATTTCCAGCTCTTACATCTGTTGTTACCAATTATAAATCAAATGTGTACGGTATCAAGAGAATAACCTGCAAGCTCGACTAATGTGTTGAGAAGCCTGCTCTACGACAGGCAGCCTGTAATTACAGTTCCGCGAAATAAGTTTACTTCGAACAGTATTCTCGTTAGCAAACTTCACCACAAACATCTTGGCAAGAATTTCTGCAGGTCTAAATAGCTTATTACTACTGCTTCTATAATTATTTTCTGTAAATCAGGAATAGGCGAAAATATTGCAGTAACCTACTTATAAGATTACCGATCAAAAATATTAAAACACGATTAGTTTTCAAGATGACATAAGACCATGCTGAAAAAAATTTGAGATAATTGACGGAAAGCATTGTATTCTATAAAAAATTAACGTACATCAACATCGATAACATTAAGGTAAAGATAAAGAACTCGTATCAATCTAGTTTACTAAGAAGCTGAAGAATAACAAACTGAAAAAATATATTGGAAAACTGACGTTGAAGCATTGTCATACATTTTTACTTCCCTCGTCTGAAAGACGAAGGAAGTATTGTAATCACGAAAAAATCACCTTACCAGATTTCTTCAGATCTTCATGTTTCAGGGTCCCTACATGGCGAAAAACAGGTTTTCTCAATTCCGTCTGTCTGTCTGTCTGTCTGTTGGCGGTATAACTCAAAAAATATTTGTCGGAGGAAGACGATATTTTGCATACACATTATATATATATATATATATACCTGGAATGAAACCGGTAAAATTTGAGACAAATATATACGGGGAGCACCTTAAAAAAATATAATTTTGTTTATTTTTGATTGAACTTACTAATAGATAGAAGTAGTAATTTGTACATAATGCAGGCTTTATTCCTACCAAAAATGGAAGCCAATAGATACCGAATAAATTTTTTACAATACAAAAACGAGGCACAAATTAGCGAGTTACTTAATATAGCTGCGAAGTAGGAATACGAGAAGTTGATGCTTCGTGGCGCATGTAGAAATTACACGGTTCCTTAAAATCCCAGAAAACGTTGGGGCTGCACACGCGGTTCGCTTGCCGTTCGAATTCGACCACCGGTAACTTTTTTTTTTTATTTGAAAATTTATTTAATTTATTAGAAACGTGAAGATATTTTTACTCCTAACTTATTTTTATTTTTAAGCCAGGCTGTCAAGCTGAAAATAAAAGAATTTTATGCATACATCGCATATATAAGCTTGGTTTTGAATATTTCTCGATGATTCTTAAACTACTGGAAAGCTTATTCTTTCTACATTCAGATGATATCAAATTACTCTCAAAATTAGTTTTAACAACTGCTACAGAAGTTGTTTAAATAAAGCGTACGGGGAATTTGCGGGATAAACTTTAGCATCGACGTGTTTTGGAAACGATTACAGATAAGTGTATACATCCAGCGTATGAAATGTGTCAGAAAGAATTAAAGAATTGTTAGTGAAAGAATGATCTGCATTGGTTTATTGATGTAAAAATATAGTTAATTTTCCATTGTCTGATTTAGGTAGTTGAAACGCACCTCGCACACGAAACTTAAACCATGGCGTGCGTGAAGGTTAAGCCTGCTGAAACGGAACGATATCAACAGGTCTCTGTAGCGTTGTGAGGAATTGGTGAATCCGCTTTGTTCGTAGTCGCAATTGCCGTGGTTTAAATCCCTCCATTACCGGATTTTTTTAATTTGAAAATTTATTTAATTTATTAGAAACGTGAAGATATTTTTACTCCTAACTTAATTTCATTTTTAAAATTATTTAGTTTCACAGTATCGACGAGGGAAACCTTTTACAGATTTTTTGTATTTGTATCTGGCGATAGTCAAATTTATGTCTCAGTATCATTTGTTTCCGTGCTGCAAGCAGTTCGGCTGTTGCACACTGTTATTGTGAACACGGAGAAAAGGTTGTTGCTCTTCATTAATACACATCGATACGTTTAAGAGATAGGAAACCAGTTTAAAGTTCCCACAGTAGCCACCGGTACGTTCTAGAGACTAATTGTGCTGGTTGGAAAACAGCTGTCTTATAATATTTTTTCGTTGCTGTTTTTTTCTGAACACATTTAGTTCTTTCATTTCTTCTACAATGTTTTCTACTAGTATCATATTAAGGGTGGGATGATAATTGGTTAGCCTAAAAATGAAAGTCTGGTTTTATGTTTTCAAAATTATTTTTATTTTTTAACATAGCCTTTTAGACTCCCAATACATTTTGTCCAGCGATGATCTAAGGCTTTGATCCCATGACAAAAGGTGCTTTACTCAAGGTCTGCAAAATAGGTGCCAAAAGTGGTCTTGGCCTTTTCAACAGATGAAAATTTTTATCCACCGAGAAAAATTTTGAGCGTAGGGAATAAGCCGAAGTCCGAGAGAGCCAAATATAGTGAATAAGGTGGATGCGGAAGCACATCATGCTTAAATTCGATGACTTTACCATTGCAGTAACTCCAGTGTGAGAACGTGCATTTTCCTGGTAAAAAATGATTTTTTATGCGCTACACCTGGGCGCTTTTTGTTGAATATTTTGATGCAATTGGTCCAAAACATTAACAAATCATTCACTACTTATCGTTTATTCCTGTGGAAGGTAATCGATCATCAAAATCCCTTTTGCATCGCAAAAAAACCGAAGCCATCACCATGCCAGCTGATTTTACGGTAATTGCTTTCTCTGGGCCGAAAAACTAGGTTCTGTTCTTTGCTTTAATTTAAATTTGGTTTGTCTGATATAAATTTGATCAGTAGTAGCAAATCATGCATAAAATCAGTTGCATTCGTCTTAAAACGGTACAGACACTCTTGTCAAAGTTGCCTTCGAACACGTTTTTGACCAAATGTAAGCATACGCGGCACCCATCATGCGGACAGCTTTTTTGTGCCCAATTCTTGAGTTAAAATATCGCACACCAGCTCTTTTGAGATGTTTACTACATTAGCTAATTCACTCAATTTCAGTCATTTGTCTTTCAACACCATATCGTGGATTTTGGTAACCATTTTTGTTGTAGTGACACTTCTTTGGCGTTCAGAGCAGTGCTCGCCTTGGATGGTGGTGCAACCCTATTAAATTTAACCATCTATTTTTTTTCCGGTCGTATATGATGGAGCACATTCAGGCAGCACAGTTTTCGTCTATTCAAAAATGTTTGCGCCTTTTAAGACTTTTATATGCAACAATTAAGAAACCGCACAACATCAGTATTTTACATTACTAAACAAATACAACACACGTTTTCTTTAAACAGCTGCTAACAACAAACTATTTCACAGATGGACTTTATATTTTCAGTATTGCCAATACATAGATGGAAGTTGATATTTTTGAACATACATTTATATTTATGTATTTCAAATATATGGAGGCTAACTAATTATCATCCCACCCTCGTATATTCGAGTATATCTTGTGTTTTCTATTTTCCTTTCTGTTTTATTTATTTTCGTAAATTCGATTGTATTTCTTCTTCCTGCCTTTAAGACTACCCTTCTTATTTTCAAATGTTGTTTAGTTTTCGCTGAGAGCTTTTACTCTTTTTTCTTTTTATGTGTCATGATTTTGTTTGTTTGCTTCTCTATTTTAGATATACTACTGTAACAACCCGCAATAAATTGCGCTTATAATAAATCCCATAGATTTTAGTTTAGCTAAATTGAAAGGACTACAATGTTGCAGTCTTGAATATTAAACTGCATTCGGCACGTGGGAGAAAGTCAAAGAAACTCGATCTTAACTGACTGGCAAAGGATTTCGAAAAATCGGGCTGCGGACAGCAAACTTGCAATTTCTGTGTTGTGAGAATCGTTAACGCAGTTTTCATCCAGGCATATAAAAAATGCAATTTGGCAAAACGGGGAAGTACGAGAAAAAGACGGGCAGCAAGACCGAAAAACGTTTCGAAAAGTTTTCTGGGGGGAGAGGGTTCCGTGGCCAATTAATTAACCAGCGCGTAAGTTCCCGTGCTAAAACTAAGTCCAAAATTCAAAATTTACTATTTTAAAATATATGTGAAGCAGTGCTGTGCCCGCTAATTCGGGCGACCGTGTAAATTAAAACTCAACCACCACGTTAAGCCAGCGACGGCTCTGGAAGCAGGTCAGAATTTTACGATATTTTATTAACAAACTAAATGCAGGCTTGCTCTGAGTATTCTTTCCTTCCAGGGTAAATTTATGTTATAAATTTAAGCATAATTGATCAAACCTTTTTACGAATCTCACCGCTTAAATAATCATTGATCAGATAGGGTGAAGAACAATTGTAATTGATCCAAATTTTTAGTTTCTTTTAATATACGTCTTTTTAACTTCCGTGGATGTTTTATTGAAGTAAAAAATCCGCAGCTCAACCCTTACGTGACAGATAGTGCCCAGCCGGTCCATTACAACCCTTACGTTACTACTAGTGGTCAGCAGATGTATTACAACCTCTAAGGACAAATGGTGGCCAGTGGGTTTGCAATCAACGCCTCGGTTACACTACTGTTTTCATCGTCCATGCTACCTTTTGATGTTTTTGGATCCTCGTCACTGCTCCCTGTATTCATCATTCTCAGATTTAAATTGCTCGGCGTCTCTTATTGGTATTTTTTTGTTGAATTTCTATTTTCTTTCTAGTAATAAATTTAATCTAATTCTACCTCTGACCATTCTATGGTTGCTACCCCTCGATAATTGGTTCACTACGTTCTCATTTTGGAGTATATATTTCTTATTTGTTAATATGAAGACAATGTAGTTCATCCATTGGGATTGATCCAAGTCCACTGCCTATTCCGTCTATGTTTATGCAATATATTCATTATATAAAGCCGTTCATTTGCTACAAAATTGAGTAGTGTACTGCACCTTTCATTTCTAACACCTAATACAATATTCCAATACATGTGTCCCTTTCGTCTGTTTTTCATGCAGTCCTCGCATTCAAATCACCTTATATTATCGCGATGCTGGTTTCGTTTTTTGATCTATATCTCGATATTTTCTTCACAGAGCAACTCTATTTCCTCATCCTGGTGGTGTGTTGTTGGAGCAAACACCCATGTGGGATCAGCATTGTGTTGTACATAACTATATACTAAATGCGTTTTACTACTTGTTGGATCATCTTCTGTAGATTAGGATTTCTACTCCCCCTATGTTCTGTTCATTTCCTTTCCATGGTAACGTATGGAGTCTTTTTATATATCCTAAAACATGGAGCCCTTTAGGGTTGCCCCCTTTCATCTCAAAAGGAATCCAAAGCTGCGGTACGCAGTTATGCTCACCTCCTTCAATGGGACTGCTAGAAAGAGTTTCCACCCGGGGCCACCAGCTCTAATGTACGCAATAGGGGAAGATCAGCTACATCAACTATTATCAAATTCAATGAAAAAATAGATTAACTTGGGCTTAAAAATATAAACATTGGACAGAATACCATCGATGAAAGCGTTAATTTTCTAATGGCATGATTTTGGCTGCGTTTTATTGCCTACGTTCGTGGTTTGTAAGGAAATATAAAAGGAAACAACTTTCAGCAATTTATGTCTAGATTAAACGGATTAGCATTCTTAGAACATCGTTCTTGCACAGCACTGCGAGGAGAATTGGAATAATTCACGGAATATACATATACAGATTGGTAGAAGCTAGTTCGAAAATAGTGCTAGACAATTGCTCTTTTAAGACATGGTATGTTAAAAAATTAGTTTCACCTAGCATGGCTATAGAATGATTCCTAATTTATGAATGCAACTATAAGTTACTTAAAAGTCAATAATGCTATTCTGTAAGAAAAAAATAATGCTATAGCTCTTTAAGACTGTAAATTAAATCGAATTCTATAAGGAAATATCTCTCTGTACCTAATATTCTATAAGCTAAAGCCTCTTTAAAGTTACGGCGAGAGGAAACATGGAGACTTCTATAGCCTCTGTAACGATATGTTGTCAAGGTAACAATGTCAGTCCTCAATCTACAGTATTTAATGGTTTGTTTAATTATTGGGATGTTGTAATTTACAACAGAATCGTGGTTTACAATAGTTAAATAATTATGAACTATAACGATATTGCAAAATTGTAATATATTTGTTGTTAAATAAAGAAGAAAGAAGGTAAGGTACGGTTGCAATATCTTTGATAAACTTTTAACATTTTGTTTCAGAAATTACATGAGACTTCTTAGGGATGTAATAAACCCCTTTGAGATGGCTGCAAAGGAGTTTCAAGATAATTTCAGACTGTACAAGGGATTCACCAAAAATGTAATTGAGTGGTTAAGTACACATGCTGCCGCAAGTGTTAGGTGTACGAGCTTACCGGTATATTTAAGGGTAAGTAAAATTGAATAATGCCGATAAATATAAAGTTGTAGGTACTACCAGTTTTTGGCCAAGGGTTCTATCAGCATGCAGTAGGTGGATGTTCCTGGATAGCAAAGAGTCAACCGGGTGAGCTTCACACCACAGAGCATAAAGTCGAATCATGTAGCCTCTTCTCTTTTGCAAAGCGGCTTCTTAAAGATTAAGCAGTTCCCTTCCTAGCTCTGGCATCTGGGCGCTAACTAGATTATTGGGCTCCTTCCCGGCGCGGCGCTGGATACCCATTCTGGATGGTATTACGAATACCTTTTGATATTTTTCGAACCGTATGTTAGCTCACAGTGTGGTTAGCCCAGTCAGGCTGTTCAAAGGAGTTTGCAATTACCGCTAGCAAGCCAGTTTCAACCATTGCTACCCGCGACTAGCGTTTTCAATGAGACTTGGGTTACTTGACTCCAGAAGAAAGGGATGCCCACACACTTTCGACTTTTGACAGTCGCCGTACTTATATTACTACTATTATTATTTAAATTATATATGCGGTAAAAATCAATAAGTGAAAATGCTAAAGGAATAGCTGTTATGAAAGTTATCAAGGGGGCGATATTCTACATAATATAATGTTAACAACTCTAACATCAACATTAAATCCATAATACAGTTTTATTTTATTTTTCACGACATTAACATAATTAGATATATGCAGATATGGGTTAAGTGGTGGAGCAGATGGTTCTTTGCAAGAGCCAATCTGAACTTCGCCCTTGCATTTCATTATCATTATCTCCATTATGTAGTAATATGTATTTTATTATGTGCAATAAAGACTATTATTATTATTATTATCATCTCTGAAACTTCATTGTAGTATTTTATTGTTAACCATGTTTTTTTGGCTATTGCGTCACACTAAACATTTTAAATGTTAATATATGATTTTCCGAAAAATTATATTCCCGTCATCAATAATCTTTGTACCTATTATCGAATTCTCCTAAGAACGGTCTGCCGTCATCCTAACATTAGTATAGGTTTAATTGGATTAACACATTAACACATAACACCCATTTGCATGTGTTGACCAAAAGGGAATAATAAACATCAACAACTCCGCTAGTCAAAACTACTTCTAATCTGTCAAAATTTTTATCCTATAAATTGCTTGCTTATATATTTTTTTAAAATTTTAAAACTAGCGTAAATAATTAAACAATGCTTTTTATTTGTTTAGAAATAATGTCTTTGAAAACATTTCAAGCTTAAGCATACTGTCACGATTTTAAGAAAAGTAAATGTACAGTGAATGGTTTAAATAAATTTTATTTCATGTCAGTTAATTCCTTGACAGGACAGCAAAGGAAACATGGTGCAAACACTTGAATTCGGGTGGGGGACTTTTAATTCTCTATGTTGGTCAGAAGCACTGGGTTTCACCCTAGACATACAAAGAGTAGCTTTCCTTATTTAGCATACGCTACTTTCCATACGTCTTTCGTAAGCTGAAAATGATTTGATAACACCAGACCGTCCTCAGGTGAATTAGATAATAGATCAAATACGTCTTAAATTGTGAGGAGAGTATGTCCTCTAGGAAGACAATTATTTCCAAATTATTTGTCACGTTTATAAATTCAGATTAACAGAACAGACAGTAAATTATTTGAAGTATTAACGTACTCTGGAAAATGCTGGTAGAAAAACCCATTGAATAACTCGGGTTTTCAAAGTAGTTCTCGGGTAAATATCTAAGAATTGGAAGCTTATTTAAAAAAACTTAATTTCCAAGTTGGGTCTAGCTATTAGAAACTATTTCCGCTCCGTTGCTACATTATTGAGATTCGTATTCGTTGCAATATTTTTAGGCATTGGCTGACATTGAACTCGAATAGCAGAAGAATGTGATAATCGAATTATTTGGTGTCAAGGAATTTGCAGGAAAACTTCCTCCGACAGCTGCTGTAATAAATGTCGCAGAAATTAGTTGTTGCCGAATGACGTTCAACTTCTATTGTGAGAACCACAAATTATTCGTCATATATTACAATTAGTTCGTATGTATTAATGGTTGTACGACATTGCCGGTATTACGCCACAACTATACACGACGACTGACATCGAAAGTAGATATATCTCACTGTCATGCGACAAGAGAAAATTGACATTCGCTGCTGAGCGAGCGTTTTCATAGCTTTGCCGCTTGTCGAGAAAAATAGTTAGCCACGTCAGGATGTTTCCTTGACAACGTTCGTCATTTGTTGAAATAATCGCGTCACGTGTCATAGACTACGCGAGTAATTTTAAATGTAGTGTCAAATTAATATTTTTAATAAAATGAAATAATATGATTATCTTCGCCTTAATAATATGCTCAGTCGTCGAAAAAATAGTATGTATATTTCGAGCTAAAAGTGCTCTTGCAGCTTTTGCAGGATTGCTGGTTTCGGCTGCGCCTCAACCAGCAATGCGCATGCACAAGCGGCAAAATTGCTCTTTCAGCTCTTATTAACATACAATATACTATTGGTGTACCTAGTTATGAGTATTCCATATCAGCTGGCATCTTTAAAATTAGTTATTATCGACTTAAGCAAGTTGCGGACATCTGGAGTAACATAAGCAAGTGACAATACATGAGTGTGATATTGCATTAGTATATGTATAGGGGGGGTCCTTTTAAATTCAGATAATTATTATAAACCCAACAAGTCAGGAAAGTCCTAAACAAGAAAGTCAAAAAAATAATGAAATAAAGGTACTTGAACATGTATAATACGGTCCAAATGGCAGAAGAAGCAGCAGAAACAAACAATAAGAAAAACAACAACAATTAAAAACTACTAAACACTAACCAAAACGTAGGGGCAATTATTCGAAATGGCAGACGAGCAGCTTAAGCGATAGCAGAAAAATTATAAAGAACTGTTAGAGGACGAGAAAACAGAGAAAGACCTGCAAAAGAAAGAAAAGACGGAGATACATAAGTAAACAGACAAGGACCGCTATAAAGCGCGCAAGGAGTAAGACAGCAGCAATGGATGACATTCCACAAGCTACGGAAAACAGATATAGAAAATACAATACTACTATGATCATTAGAAAACATATGGGAAGAAAGATACATAACTACTGGATGGAGAAACGAAGTGGCAATTAAATTACCAAACAATGAAACACAAAAGAATGCAAAATGTTGAAAGTAGTAACACCATATGTAGTATAACTAAAATACTAGCATACATTACCCACCAGCGAATTAATCCTAAAGTAAACAAAGAGAATAGACAAGAATAAGGAGATTTAGAAAAGGACAATTATGTGTTGATCAAATAGCAGCTGCACATAATATTATTATAGTTAAAAAGCATTTGAAATGAACGTGGCCAACGCCTTCGAAAGTATAAAACATATATATCATGGAAACTATTAAAACAGAGAGAAATTCACCAAAATAGATAGGTAACAGTTAACTAGAATGATATGTAATAAACAGCGGGCACATACTTCATAAGGGATACTTATCTAAAAACATAGTTAATAATTACTGTGCCTTCTTCAGTTATGTGAAACGAAAACCATTTCGAAAGCCCAATAGGGTCTTTTTCAGTCGTTTCCGGGTGGTAATAAGAATAACAATACTAAAAAAATCTGTAAAAGGCTTTACCCAGAACTTCCCTCGTCGACACTGTGACACTAAATAATTTTAAAAATCAAATTAAGTTAGGAGTAAAAATATCTTCACGATTCTAATACATTAAATACATTTTCAAATAAAAAAATGTAGCCCGCTGGGGGGATTTGAACTCCGCCGCATCTGCGAAGCAGATCGTAACTACATCTGCGGCATCGAGACATTGGAATAGTGCGGCGCGCGCCTCTCTTCAACAGAACGATCTCATTGTTGAAACGTTTCGACTCTTTTGTGACATTATCCTGTATCTGTTGAGTCCAATTTGCGGCAAGTGTAAAACCTGACCTATGTGAAAATTACTACTTCCTTCCATTTCAAAATTAACGCAAGAATAAACAAAATTTTAGTTTTTTGAGGTGCTCACCCTGAATATATTTGTCTAAAATTGTACCGGTTTCATTCCAGGTATAGATACAATGTGTATGCAAAATACCATCTTCCTCCGACAAATAGTGTTTTAGTTATACCGCCAACAGACAGATAGACAGACAGACGGAATTGAGAAAACCTGTTTTTCGTCATCTAGGAACCCTGAAACGTGAAGATTTGAAGAAATCTTGGAAGGTGATTTTTTCGTGATTACAATACTTCCTTCGTCTTTCAGACGAGGGAAGTAAAAGCAGATTGAAACTAACAATAAACGCAAGAAAAATTTAAGTGCAGCGAAAGTTATTCTGATCAAATTTGTACTCAACACTTTTTTGTTGTTCTATCGTAGACATTTTCATGCTTTCTGTGAGAATAAATCACGCCATATTTCAGTCCTAATCTTTACCTATTCCTAAAACCTATCAAAAATTGTACAGGTTTAATTTGATTACTTATGTTACTAGTTTAACAACCCAATAAATGGTTTATGTTAAAAAGAAAGCTTTTCTAATAAAGGTATTGCACTGGATACTTTATTTAAATTGACACTTAATATGCAAACTTTCAAATATTAAGATGATAGCGCCTGAGACTCTTTCAGGGGTTTGGGTTCAATTATCTAGTTACTTTGTTCTGAAAAAATGATTTTCAAATATTTTTAAAAACTATTCATTCAAATCGAATGTCACTTCTAATGTTAACTAAATGTCAACAGCAATTCTCAAATTTCAATGACAAATGCCCAATTCTTAAAATTGTACAATATAACTTTCTATAATATGGTAAGTTATTGTTTCTTAATTAATGGTACTTTCTAAAATGTGTTTATTTGCTTTATAGTTGGTATAAACTAAGGAATTACCCACCTAGTATATTGCAATTCCAAAATGTTCAAGACTGCAATCTATCCTTTAGCCACAATCGACTATCACGTACATACCACAAGTGCCAAACCGCGAAACCAAAAATCCCTGACAGCAACCAGCCAACAGAAAAATCCCAGATCTGCTCCTGTCTCTGCCACCACCTTCCGGAATGGACACTCTCTAAGCAGCTCTCTGCAATGCAGCACTCACGTATGGATCACCAGTGTGAAGCTTCGTCCAATACTCCAAAATTCAAAATCCTGGACAGCAAACAGCCAACAGAACAATCCCAAATATGCTCCTGTATCTGCTACTACCTTCCAGAATAGATCCTCTCTCTTCACCGACACTCCTATGGACTTTCTACTCAGCAACACTTAGATTGATGTAAACACCTTTTTATTTATTTTACTTTCAACTGTATTCTTTCCAATAAAACTGTTTTAATATAACTCTTCAATTAATCACTTGTAATTAACCATACTTGTATCCATTAAATTTACCAATTCCTATTCTCTTCTGTAGTTAATCCATTACTTCTCTTCTTTGCTATTTAGTATTTCACGCCTTTAAAACACCACGTAGATTTTGATAAATACCCTTCTTACATAATCCAAAACATTTTATATAGTAAAAGAGGGTTAAATTCAATATTTTAGTGGGACCAAAATAAAATTCTTACATATTTGTAGAGTTGTTATTTTTAATAATGGGAACTAACTTCCTAACTACCATATTTCCATTCTTTCTGCCTCCTATACTCTATTCTTATTTGATATCTACCTACTTTTATTATATCCTTATCAGAATTTTGCATTTGTCATTACTTCTACTACCGTCTTTTAAATATTCTTTTTACATTCAAACCACCTGTAAACGTTTAATAGCTATCATTTCATTACTGACTTGCTCTAACCCAGATTTATTCATGAAACTTTTTTAAACGTAATCGACCTTTTTTAATGGATTAATATGGATTGTACTGACATCCCAATTTCTTTTACACATTTTTAATTTTATCTACGATTAATGTATAGTGTATCATAGCAGTATATACAAAATAATAAGAAATTAAGAACCACCCAAGAGCAAACTATAAGCATTCGTTCTAAATAGCAATATGTTTAACTTAAAAGACATTCCTTTCCTTATTGTAAGGCTAAACATTGTTGGTGGTATGAAACTATTACTAATTAAAATTAACTTTTTACATGGATCTGAACAAAAGCAGAATTGTTAATTCTTGATTATCTCAAAACAACAATTTCAGAGTTAGTGCTATTTGGAACTGAGGTAGCGATATGGGATTTGTTAATTTTGTGCTGTCACTTGATAGGAGTGGTTGAAATAACGTCAGTAGAGCAAATACGTAAAGCAGATAAGTAAAGTAGGGAGATATATCTCCTATTGAAAGAACTGTGGATTGAGGCAACTATATATTGACAACTTTAGTTGAAGTTGAGCGAGCTTTAATATTTTGTGAACATTAATTTAAGATCCTAGGATATTTACGAATTATAAATAATAGAAAAAATGCATCTTTAGACACCAGTATGAAATAAACACATTATACACAAAACTTTTAAATAAATTATACATGCCTGAGCGGATACACCGAGTTTAAATATTTTTTCATTAGCAAGTACGGCTAAGAGTATATTTTTTATAAATTAAAAACATAAGCTCTATTATTTAAACATTTTAATACTTTAGCATCATGCTATCAATGGCATCGATTCTCAGCTCGGCTCCTATCCTTAATTCAGGTCATTGCCAAAGCTATCGTAAGCACAGTCAAAGTAGATTTATTATTCGCTGTCCTTCATTGTCACCTCCAACGCTTACTACAACTTAGTAGTTGGATATATGTTAACGACAGAAACATGCTGTAGAATATAAATAACACTTTATAGAAAAGCATTTTGTAAAGACATAAAAGTAATGTTTGGAATAATACTGCTTTTATATTGACAGTTCCCAATAAAAGGATGTTGTTGGAAAATCGGTTGCCAAGGTAGCCGACGAAAGCTTCATAACAAATCGTGTATGGGGTTTTCTCATTAAATAACTATTATATAGAATACTAAGAATATATTTTTTGTGAAAACATGGACGTTCACATTTAAACAAGAACTTAGTTCTCTCTCATACAAACTGATTTGCATATTTCCCGGCACGTTAAAACATGAGTATGCTTGTAATACGGGCAAGAGTTACCACAATTAGACCAAATCTTTTTGAATAAAACTCATTCGTCGACTGGGGTTGCCATCTCACTTGAAAAATTAATGAGTTTACTCAGGCTAACCTTCAAATACTTGTTACTGAAGTCAAGAATACAGAAATTGGAGCAAAAATTTCATACTATACCTACCCCATGCAAACAAAATTACCAATTACAAGGCTGTATGGATTAGTTTTAATAATAATTAATAAACAAACAAACACACCAGTAATTATGTCAAAACATATTTTCTGTCAAGTTTGACATTTTCTGGGTACCTGTGCTTCTGTACACGTTGTGAAGTAAATAAATTACTATATAAATAAAAATAAATAAATTTTTGAGGCATATCAGGTTCCTTTTTGTACTCTAGTAGCTCGAAATTTCTGTTTGTATCATAACCTCAACAAATTATTCAAGTTGTCAAATTATATCTACTTATAAAAACGGCTATTTAAATTCTTTATTGATTATTATTATTAAAATACTAATCCAGTGAGTTTTTTATATGCCATTTGGGTTGCATATGCTACTCTATTTGTTCGCTGCGGCAGGTATAGTACAGTGTAATGTCGTTTCAAGTATCATATGCATATGGTATACACAATATTACATGGTAATTTTTAATGTTTTTCGAAATCATACGTTGCATTTCTTAAACATGCTTTTTAATTAATTTCAGTCCAATCTTTTAATAAAAAAGGTTCCACCCATTTGAAAATGTTGCAATTGTTCATTTTTTACAGAAATAACGTAATTAGAATATTCCGGGAGTGGTCAAAGTTAAATATAGGCAATCAATTGTTTTTTATAATTATTTCTAAACTACAATAGTAAATATTCCGATTACTAGTATCATTTGATGCCGAATAATTATATCTTTCTACTGATACTATTACCTTTCCTATAAGTTGAATTTCCGAACAGGATTCAACAAAAACGTTCAATACTAACCCAAGAATAATCGACATAAATCTTGCTACTTATCATTTGCTATCTATATTTGATATTTTTCTATAAATTTTGAGTTTTTTCACTCTTATATGAAACATTTTCTATGATCAAATAAAATAATTGCATGCTTTGACGTCACCCGTCAATGATCTTCCATGAGTAAACAAATTTATAGTTATTAAGGTACCAAGGGGCATTATGAGTAAAATAAGAGCCCAAGATTGTTAGTGTGCTAACCGAGGGCTTTGGCCCGAGGTGTGTACAACAATCGCGGGCTCTTAGCTCATAATGCCCGCGGTGCCTTCAAGGTTTTATGTCCTACCAATTTTCTTACCTAATTTATATTCATATTCAATTCATATAATTACTATGATATAGTATTTAAGATTGATCTAGTTAGCTGATCTAAGTTAGATATGTGACATTAGATGAGCTGTCATTAATTTTCATTGTGACAGCGGTGCATAATTTTTGAAATAAAAGTTGTATCCATGGAAATAAATACGTTTAATTTTTCATAATAACCCTAGTGTTCTTATGAAGAAAATAATTGCCCTGGAGCGTTATTTTGTTTCTAAGATACCTTAAAATAGAGTCATTAATTTCAATTAATGTACTGGTAGGACATAAAAATATGAACGTTTATTTTACATCAAGTTAGATGATCAGCTGTTCTACTAACAGACTTTTTTCATAAAGAAGGCTGGAACTAAAATCAATAATTTCTCTCCTCGCATTTCCGTTTGTGCTTATAGTCTAGGGGCTATAGAGAAGGTGACTGTTGCATAAAGATGTGTACAGCAAATTTTTTCACAGGGTGATTTCCTAACATCTATGAATCATTTCTAGTTTGGGTACGTGCTCCTGACATGGGGAGATTTTTTTCAAGATGGCCGCCAAGCCATTTTGTGCAAGCACTAGAACATTCTGAGGAAAAATCCATATATCTCATAAACCTCTCATTGTAATAAAACATTGTAAAGGACAAAAAGTGTTCAAAACACTTTTTCACATTTGAATAACATACACTTTATTTGCTGCATCGGATAGTTAAACAAAAAAGTGTGCTTATATTCTAAATAACTTTTTTTGCAGTTTATAACTGGATGGAATTATGTTATTGCCTAATTTTAATTGAAACAAACCAAACATGAAAAAAATACAACTTACCCCAGCAACCAAAAAGAGGAAAATGCACAATATCTCTGAACTTTGTGTTATATGTGAAAAGGACGTAACAGGAAAAAAAAACGTACGGGACTGATAACGGAAGAAGAAAAATAACTGAAGCATCGAATTATTGTGAGGATGTCGAGTTTATTAAGAAACTCAACAAAGAAGTTTTTCCACAACAGCCGGAAGAAAACACCTTTTCATGTTTTAACTGCACAGGCAATCCACGAAACCTGTAAATCCAAAACTTTGATAACATCAATAAATCGCTAAAGATCAGTAATTCTTGCAGAAAATGACAGGGTTCCACTCCCTGCCACCTTGTTAAAGATAAGCCACTTCGAGGTTCAATGGATAACTTCGATCATGAGTAGAACACTATGTCTGGTAGGTATTGATGGCTCACACGATACTGTGCTTGTCCTGTTCCAGAGTGAAAGTGAATATAATGACACTCGTTGCCTAAGAATAGATGACTTCGCAATTGATAAACAACAGAATAAACTAAAAGATGTTTTGAATTGCCAAAAGCTAGTACATTTTACTAAACCGAAAAAGAGGGGATGCGTTGATAGTGAAATCGTCTCATCCAATATCTCACAGACTCCGTGACTTCCACAATTAAAGGTATTGAATTAACATGGTTATTGGCTAGATTTTTATCGACATTTAATTTCTTATATGCCATTTTTTCTGACTTTAGCAAAATACCCTCATGGGGTGGTTTCAATTCATTAATAACACACATACATATATCAAAAACCCATTTACCCTGTGTACCTATTCTTCCTCATCCTGTCACAAGTCAAGCTTCCATATTCACAACACTGATAAACATTCAGGATGCAATGTCACAGGTTAGTCAAAGTTGTGAAGCTCTATGGAGTGACGAAGGGGTATACCGTATAGCAAAAGAACTTCAACTGCCATTTTCCACAGAATTTTACAATATATTTCTAGGAATAGGTTCTTTTCACACGGAAAAAATTGTTATCAACTGTTTGGGGCAGTATCTCAAGGACAGTGGTATTACCGAAGCTCTGCTAGAAACAGAGGTATTTTTACCATAAGTTATTGAAAGTGTTCTACAAGGAAAACACTATTCTAGTAGAGTTCGAGGTATGAGAATAATAGCAGAGACTCTGCAACGATTACAATGTCAACAGTTTTTCCTCAAGAATGTAGAAAAATACAAACCACTCTTTGACCATATAAAGCAATTAGAGCAGTTTTGTGAGTGAGAATACTCTGTGTTCATGCGAACAAGACTATTGCAAACATACTCAGTCTCCAGAACGAATTTAGTGCCGACGTTGCTGAATTTACTAAGGCAGGGGAAGATAAATCAAAGATGTTCTTATACTGGAACACCGTTCGTCAAGAAATTTACCCTATATTGCGGGACCTAATAAAAGATGACAGAGAAGGAAACTGGGAACTGCACATGTCTACATTTAACAGACCATTTCCCTTATTTTTTCTTGTGGTAAAGTCAATTATGCAAGATGGCAATAAGTTTACTATGAAGACTGTTTGAAACTAATAGATAAACATCCTAGCATATATGATGCGTTTATGAAAGGCGAATTCATGGTTCAACATGGAGGGAAAAATTTGGTAGTGGTTCTATGGATCAAGACTTGGAGATGTGCTATAATAAACCAGCAAAAGGGCAGAGTGGTATAATTGGTATGATCCGAAGAAAAGAAACTGTAGCATTGCAGGACATAATAAAGCACAAGACATATTCTATGAAATTCTTCACAGAAGAATGTGTGGAATAACGGAAATTGATGAGTATGACTTACATCACGAGTTTTCAGAGTCCATAACGAAAAAGGACAACCAGTTGATTTTTAAAATCTCGAATTTCATCAATGAAAGATATAATATATTTTCTTTGCAAAACGAGGAACGAGTACTAAACTTTGCAACTGGCAAACACATGTTAAAACAAGAACAAATCTTAAAGCAAACATGTTCTGTTGAAGGAATCTTTCAAAAAGGTAATAAATCTGAGATGGTTGAACAACTGGAGAGCATAATTCCCTGTACATCTCAACTGTTTGGTATTTAGCTTTTAAGCATAGTAATTTAGTTTATTTCATTAGTAGTTTTTAATACAAGTAAATAGCTGAACATAAATTTAGTGTAGTTTATAGTTCTACCTTGCGGTAAGTTTACCCACTATTGAGATTATCATATTGATAGAATATTTTTTTATGCGTCTCAGTCTTTCATCCGCTTTGATGTCGAATAAAGGGGCTTGCTGTCTTCCTCCTGCCACCCCTAAGTGTTAGGCGTGGGTATTATCGAGTCTTACGCTCTCCGTGTAGGTAGAATTAATTTAGTTATTAATTTCCCTGTAGACAGATACATCAACTGAATCTCCAAAACCCTCCAATCACTTCGTGCATAGTTTTTGATTTCAGGCAACATGCTCGAGTATTATCTGCTGCTGCTGGAAATTCCATGATAACTTGTAGTAATTTTGCCGATATTATTTTAAGCAGACTCATTTCACCCTCAAGAAATGCTAATAGGGTGGATAGAGCTTTATGTGGACAACAGCATCAAAGCGGATGAAAGACTGAGACGCATAAAAAAATATTCTATCAATATGACAATCTCAACTTCTTTGACACATTTGCCTAAAGATATGGATGCATTTTGGGCATCAAACCACAACAAAACACAACTAGAAAAATTCTTCAAACTTTATTTTCTCGATCATAGGGAGAGATTCTCGAGAGCAACTATGTACTTAAGTGGTGTGATTGGGAAAGGGGCAGTAAATGTGCAAAGTAACAGCAAAAGTCGCGTTAAAATCTTCTCTCGAAGAAGCTGATGAAGGCATATTTCTGCACGTTCGTCATACCATCAACACAGCAATTATGGATTGTTTTTGGGACTGGGCAAACCTCAAGATATGTTCCAGGACATGAACTATCGGAAGCTTTGCACAAACAGGTCATTGAAACTCTGCCCGCATATATTCACTGACTGGCTGTAACACAACGAGCAAATTTGGAACAAAGCACTCTGCTCTTATACAAGCTAAAGGCGGTGCATACATTATACAAGAATTTGGAAAAGAAGAGTTACGGATAATATGATTCAAAAGGCAGAGGAATACTTGACATGAGTACTAAGCAAAGGTTTTAAGGGAATGGATGATCTTCGTACATCTAAGTACCATCAAATGAAAAAGTTGGACTTTACAAAGCTTTTTCCAGCATCTTCTAGTGTTTCTCTACACATAAAAAGAGCTTAATTACAAGCTGCTCGGCGGTACAACCTGTTGGACGAACAAAATTCACTACATCTTGATCCGTCTTTTTATGGATATGAAGAATGTGAATCAGGGTAGATGCCAAAGATTATTGAACAGAATCTACCAGATGACTTTCCACACCCATGCACTTGCAAGGCAGATTTAAAAATAAGAGTGCATGCAGATTAAGCTCTATCTCATACATAATTTATAGTTATGAAATATATTTATCCCTGCAGTGGGCGCGCCCAGTTTCATGACACGACTGGTCGCGCCAAGTCTCTTAACCCAAAAACTAAGAACCATTTATATGACAATAAATTTTAATATGAGATGTTTATTTACAATTACCAAGATTTTCTGTTATATTTCAGTTGCTGCTAACATTAAAAAAATATTATTCTATTTATTGTTTTCTATTTTTTAAAGGTTTTTGTAAATCATGCTAATTTCATTATAGTAAACACAGCCTCTGATGAATTTCAAGATTTGAATTTTCTATATACATTTATGGACAGAACAATGTTTTTAATACTAAGAGTTAGAACAAAACAATTCATTTTCGTCATTTTGGTTCAACGATGTTTCAAGCAGTGCACAAAAACCCTGCATGCGAAAAACACAATTTTTTACGAATTTTTTTTCTTTTGCTACTTTATTTGGAAAAAACAACGTTTTTTAATTGTGGGGTTATTAGGGTCATCTACTGGATGGTCTGTAGGGGCTCCAGCTACTTCTTGTCGACTTAGGTGGATTTTTGGTGGATAACTTTTGAGTAGTGATCGCCAATGTAATTGGTCATTTGTTAGAATCAAAGCTAATTTTTGTATATATTGACGTCTTGGTATACTAACGTCGATGTATATTGCAACATAAATTATTTGTGAGGTCATTGCAGCTACATTCAATGTAAAAATTCACAAACGTAAACGGTCGCGCCAAGTCTCATAGACTTTTTTTCAAATAAGCAATAAGTTTAAAAATTTGAAGCTACCTAGACGCACAACCCTATTACACCACCTTTAACAAATTCCCACTCAATAATGTATGCATCATGTCTGTGACACTTGGCGCGACCACTGCAGGGTTATACAATGTAAAAAAATGAACATTTTTTGTCCTATGAAATAATTAGCTATAACGAGTAGTTTAAGAGGTATATCGATTTTACTGATGTAACCGTAACAGGAAATGGTGGCCATTTTGAAAAAAATCTCGCCATAGTAGAAAATCGTACCATAGCTAAAAATGATCTATAGGTGTTAAAAAGACACTCAGTCAAAAAATTTGCTGTACACATCTCCGTGCAACAGTCACGTCCTCTATACCTCCTCGACTATTAAGGGAGTCGGATTTGAATCTTAGTCTTCCCTAATCCATCTTTTCTTTTTTCTATCTCTCTCTAGTTCGATTTTTTCCTAATCACCGTCCCTCGCTTACTGCTTATTTATTTCATTCCCTTTATCGATGTTTTCCGTCCCTCTCCGCTTTCTGCTTTTCTACTGTTATTATCTTTTTGTGCCATCTACTTGGATCTATTGTCAGTGTATGCCCATACCACTCTGACTGTTTCATTTCCCACTTCTGCACTGTCAATTATTGTTCTACCATTTCTCTTATTTATTCGCCTCTAACCTTACCTCTTTTGTGTTTCCAAAGATCTTGCACTTGCACTGGACATGGTTTACTTTCAGTGCCATTGGTTGGTATGGTACTACGTTATGTAATTTTAACTCAATTTGTTGCCTTTCTTACCCCGTTTGCTATTTCTGGTTGAAGTTTTCCCTAGTTTGCGTAATCCCTGGATATTCATATTCTGTAACTTCCTCTAATGTTTGTCTTTTACAGTTTATTGTATTATTGCGTTTTGTTTTTTATTGTTAATTACCAATATATTACCTTTCTTAGTGTTGATTCTCATTTTTTTATTTCCTATTTCTTCAACTCATAGATTCATGGGCTCTTTCATTTTATTTTCCATCTACTATTAGCATTACATCATCCGCCTACATCAAGCTTTCTCTCTAAACCTACTAAGTAAAATTGACTGGGACGATATGCTCTATGTTGATGTCAATTGGTTCTGCAATAAGTTGCTAGAATCTTTTTAGGGTGTGTAAATGCATGCCCACTGATGAGAGGCAAATATAAAGCGTATAAATTTAGATGCGTTTTCTGGGTAAACAATGAAATAATAAGACTGGGAGAGGAACTAAGTAACCTCGAATGATAAACACTGACATTGCAAGCTTGTGTTACTTGAAAAAGAAAAAAAACATTACATGCGCATTATAAGAAACGCAAAGAAGACTTATTATGCAAATTTAATAATTTCTGCAATAAGTAAATCCAAACTTGTGTGTATAATTGTAAATAGTAAAAACGATAACTCTCATAAACGGTGTCCTCGTGCACTATATTACAGCAGTAGCCAAGACATTTGCTGAATATTTTCCTACAATCGTAGAAAAGCAAGTTGTGGAGCATTTTGGGGTAAATCCGCCCCAACCCCAAGCATCTGCAACACCTAGCAGCGTATCCCACACAATATACGTTTACCCTGTAACTGAAGAGGAGGTAAAAACAACTATTTTAAAACTACACAATAATTCATCTTCAAGAATAAATGGAAGCTCGATAAAAGTAATCAAATACGTACTTGACGCAATTGCTGCCACTTTGGTGCTTTTCGATAATATGTCGATAACAAATGGCGTGTTTCCGGATGTTCTAAAACTGGCAAAAGGTGATGTATGTGTTCAAAAAGGGTAATCCCCAACTACCGACTGATATCGGTTATCAGTGTGTTTTCAAAAATAACCGAATAGATAGTGTGCACAAGGCTAACAGAATTTTCAGTAAATATAATCTCATCGTAGACGCTCAATATGGCTTTCGGGAAAGACGATCTACTGAATCAGCATTTTCTGTTTTTTTTAAATCGTATCTATGCTGTTGGTTGTAATAAGTTTGTGGCGGTTTTATTTTTTTTTTTTGTACTTTAATCGTGCCTTTGACACGATTAAGGGTGACGTGATGAGCAAATGATATTATTAGAATAGCTTATTCAGTAGCACTGCTCCCTATTTCGAGGTGGCAGAATTTAGATAAGATTGCATCCAGCTTCCTGACGTGTTTGTTTTTGAGCCTCAGTCTTAAGTTGGCCCTCGTTTAGTTAAGTCCATGTTTAAGCTCCTATGTTTTCTAACCATTTGATAGCAAAATAATAGTTTTTAACGACCCCGTTCCGGGTAAATTCCACGAAACTAGCACGAAATTATATAATCTGGGCATAAGGGGCTCAGTATTAACATGATTGCTATCTTTCTAAGCAATTGTAAATTAAAAGTAAAAATGGAAGGTCAGTACACACAGGCACGAAATGTGAATTTAAAAGTCGTGCAGGGTTCCATCATTCGACCCTTAAATTTTTACTATTTATAAATTACTGGTCATTGTATAGTGAGTCTGGCTATGCAGTAATTTATGCTGATGACACTTCTGTGACTATAACTAGCGATAATTTGGATAATCTTAATAGTAAAATAGATACCGTACAAAAAGATATTGACATCTGGTTTTGTAACGGTCGGGTAAGCGCGAGCATTACCTTTAGTTTACTTTCAAGAAAGATAAGAGAAAACTCGTAGTTTAATAGATAGATGTAAGGAATTATTTGTAGTTACAGGCGCAAACAATAATAAATGTTGAAAGCTTTCGTTTGTTTTGAATAAGGTAAAGTTTATATTTTTTTCCAGCTGTTGGGGATTTCGCGGGGCTCTTCGTGGTAACTGGATATTTTAACACATGGCCTATCAGCTAAAAACCGCGAGATAATTTAGCTTCCAATTCATGGGGCTGTTATACAACTAAAAGAACACGTGTTGAGAGCAGTTTCGGGAACGCCTTGACAAATCTCAATTCAAAATTTGATTGGAGGAGGTTTATCCAGTTATGGAGTTTGGAAGGGCAGCTACAGTCTAGCGTAGGGCCACCCAGGCAACGAAATTTAGATTTCTTCGCAATGGTGGCCAGCTCCGTGACTCGGAATGGAGGGGATTTCGTAATTTGTATAAAATACATCTAAATGGGAGTACAGGGGAAGAAAAAGCAAGGTCTGGAGCATGTAGTAACTCTACGAGTAATCCGGAGAACTTGTTTAACTCTTACTCCTCTAGATGCAGCTTGTACTGACACCGCAGTTATAATAACTGTTAGTAAGACTATGTGAATCACCGACTCTGGGTCTCGCTTTTACTTCTCTAGGTAAAGCACAATCCAACACCGCAGGTATAATAACTGTTTGTAAGATTGTGCGTACACCGACTTCGTATCTAACATTTATTTCGCTAGGTAGATCACGATCCGACACCGCAATTATTTTAACTGTTAGTTATATCGTGGTTACGCCGACTCCTTGTCTCACTGTGCTTCTCTAAGCGGTTCAGAAACCAGCTCCGTAGTAATTTCACTGTTAGTAAGCATAGTTCGCTATATAAACACATCACAGATACATTCTATCGCTTCATTTTTTTTAATCGCAGTTTGAAAATGGTAATAGACATCTAGCTCACACTAAATGTAACTGTTTTAGTTTTACATTCACATCTTCTTGTTGGCGTTTTCCTTTTGACCGCCGATTGGAGGGTGCTCAAAAATTCGATGCAAAAATTTGGGAAATAATTATACACGAAAAAATTATGGCAGGAGTTCGTACACCAAAATTTTGCAAACCGGTAGCCCTTTAGGTTCAATTTTACAATTTCCACTTTTGGCGTATCTACCCTAACGTGTTCAATCGGCCTGATTTTAGTACGTGTATTAGCATTATTGAGAACTACAACTAAGTATAAATGACTTTCTGTAAAATTATTTAGAAACTTTATTTTTAAAATCCATGACAATAAAATACAAAAACAAGTACCAATCTCTGAAGTTGATATCCTTAACGGTTTAGCTTAGTTTCACGATATGTTAAGCTTTTTAAATTGAATTTTACGACGAACGCCTCTACGTTTGCCTGATATGACAATTTTCATAACAGTTAGCGCGAATAATAAAAACATGTTTTTCTCACTAGGAGAGAGGATAGAAATGCAAAAAGCGAGATATCTTTACATAGACTACTATATCTGAAGACTTGGGCAAGAAAGATCGACTATTGAAACTGGCTTTACAGATGATGTAATTATTGTGCGTATAGTCGGTGGAAAATCTTCACGCCTACATTTAAGTAAGCCACCCTAAATGTTTGGGTCGGTATAATTCCTTGGCAGGACCATGTTTTCCTTGACCTACTTTGAATGACCCTATCTATTTAGTTTCTATAGAAAGCCTTCTGTCGTGATTATTGCAAGAGCTACGTTTCAGCGTAGAGAAGTTTTGAAGGGAGAATATCCAAAAAAGGGGATAGGAAGAGGTGGACCGATAACATAATGGGAACGGTCCCCAGACTTTAATTAATTCCAGTTCTTTTGTAGGGTAATCTGATGTTATTCGTTTGCGAACGAATTACACCAGGAAATAATAGATGTGTGTGAAACTAATCAAAAATAGTATCTTTGTTAAAATTACTGAACATGCAGCAACACGGAAATAACTTTCGATGCTTGTATTAGAAATTCAACTAAAAATAAAATTATGTTCGGTTGCTTACTGATTTTAATTTTTATCATACATTAAGTATTTAATAAAAGCAAGCCAGTATTCCTTTAGCCAATCAACAATGTCACGGTGGCTCCCTATTACCCTGAAATTTGCTGTTGTTGATAAACTTATTGTTCCCCCATTTTGTCAATCGGTTTGCTAAGTTATCGAGGATTTGACTTATACAGAGTGATTCAAATGGTCATTAAATATAAGGATAGTTAGAGGATAGCAAAGAGAACAACGTTGCATAATAAACTATACCCAAGAATTAACAACGATCCCACAAAAAATAACACATTTACTTGCTTAAACTGATTGATGGTCACTGGAATGAACGTATAACTGCAAAATTTGCACATGTGGTTGCGATAGGACCGAATTTCAATAAAATTCATGGGCAAAAAAGATTCTTTGGTTATTGAAATCACATTTGGCGCAATAGGCTAATGTACGCTACTGATTTAGGCAGTAGTTCTCAAAAGGATGCACCAGCCCTAATATGAATTATTTTTTAGTAAGTTAGTAATTTTTAATGCAATAATCTTCTACTGAGGTCAGTGCACACTATACACTCATTTAATTTAATTACCATACTTATGAATCACCCTGTATTTAGGTCGAGTTGACTAAACTATTTGAGATATCGACTTCAGATAAATGTACTCCGTTTTCATTTTATTAACATAGACTCTAACAAGAAAATAAAGTTTTTAAAATAGTTAAAGGGTTTAATGTTAATAAACATTTCAAATATCAAGGAGATTCAATAAACACTATCACTCTTCACCCCTTAATATTGTTTCAAAAATTTTCGTGCAGAAAATTTTTTCGTGTATTATCGTCTAAATTTTTTGCAGCGAGTTTCCAAACTCTGTATATAACAGATAAACTGATTTCTATGGTTTTTATTGTAAGATAAATCATTCTAATTGCAATATTTTTTAACATTTAGTGCGTTTAATTAGAAAAAGCGAAAATTAACATATTTATAAACCGAATGCTCCATTAATTATTTTGTTGGGAACCGGAAAGGGTAAATGTTATGCTGTGTTGAAAGAGCTACTAGTTGCTCTACGTCGATAAATTAATTACAGAGCTTGTCCTATAATTTTGAGTTTGTAAAATGAAACTGCAAATGATCATGTGGCACCAAAATTAACCTACGCGAAAACGAACAAAATTTCAACTCCAAGGTTTAGTTCTGCAGCAACAGCTTTATGCGCATCTGCTCTAACTGATAAACACTCAGATTGTGAATCTAAAGTTTGTCTGGAGCAAAACACCCACCAGGAATTTCTCCACTCGCTTTTCTAAATTTGTCTCCTAATTTTAAAGCGCCCACGAGAAGGGGAATTTGTGCTGTTCTTTAAAACCTTCAAATAAGCCAGACGGCTTTCATACGTACGTTTAGAACGAATATCTGCGATTAAAATCCGACAGTATATATTTATTGGCTCCCTTCGAGCGTGTAAAAAGGCGATAAAAAATGTCTATTTTGCGACGAATACTGAATATACAATATTATCTTCTAGTGACTATTCAGTTAAAAAAATGTATTATGATAAAAATTTTGAAATTTGCCGTTGATAAACGTGAAACAAGTGCGGATTTGAAATTAAAATGTTAACATTTCAACCCACAGTTGTATCACTAGTAGGTCGGAAAGGGACGTTTAGGCGCGCACCTTTAGGCGCGCATTATTAGGCGCAAGCTTTTAGGCGCGAAGCTTTTAGACGCGGACGCTATTAGGCGCCTGGAAGTTTAGGCGCCGCAACTTTAGGCGCGGTGCAGTTAGGCGCCACATGAACGAAATTTACATTATTCTTAATTTTTAAATTTTTTGTTAACTATTTATTGCAGTCATTAATGTTGAAGAAAAATTCAAACCTTTATAAACAATACATATATATATATTCAGCTTTTTACGAGCCTTCTTCAGTGTTAGAGTTTTACAAATTTACATATTGAATTTACATTTTATCAATTATGAACAATTAGTTATTTACATTTTGTATATAGATAGTTTAACGTAGTGAAATTATATGGTGTGTATAATTCCACCACGTTAAACTAACCAGATACAAAATGTAAATAACTCATTTTTCATAATCGATACAATATAAATTAAATATTTAAATTTGTAAAACTTTAAAGCTGAAAAAGTCTAGTAAAAAGCCAAAGATATATTGTTTATAAAGATGTGAATTTTTCTTCAACATTAATGACTGCAATAATTACCTAATAAAAAATTTAAAAATCAAGAATGTGAATTTCTTTCATGTGGCGCCTAACTGTCTCCGCGCCTAAAGTTGCGGCGCCTAAACGTCCAAGCGCCTAATAGCTTTCGCGTCTAAAGTGCTCGCGCCTAAAAGTGCGCGCCTAAAGATGCGCGCCTAAAGAATCGCGCCTAAACGTCCTAGACCGCTAGTAGGTGGGTAGGTAATATGCATTTGTATTTACATTGCGTATACCGAGTGTTTCACTTAAGGTGCGAACATAAGAAAATAGCATGGGAAATCGTATACCTGGTGACAATGAAACCACTACCCACGGGGCGGCATTTCGAAACCGCTTGAGATAGAAATATGCAATTCGGTATGTCGATAGGGTTGAAAATTGTGAACAATTGTAACATAAAAACAATTGAATATCGTTTCCGGTTTCACCGGAAATGACCTTAACTTTGTTATTTTAAATGGGACACTATTTTCCCTTTTTATGACTCTCTGAACAATTCTAAATAACTTTTGTTTAACATACCCCATGTCTAAAATTAATAGTTTTTGAAATAGAGCCGCTTAAAAATATGCCGTAATTTTAATTTGTTTGTATTTTACGGGAAAACGGAGTAGGCCAGGACAGAGGTTTGTATGGTTTTTAAAAACAATTGAATTTTGACAAGTATTTTCAACACTATCGACATACCGAATTGGATATTTCTATCTCAAGCCGTTTCGAAATGCCGCCGTGGGTAGTAGTTTCATTGTCACCCGGTATATACAGATTTCTGCTTGCCGCTTGAATTGTTAAGATTGATAGTGATATGAATCGAAAGAGAAACAGAATGCGCTTAATTTGATACTATTTTACTTGAATTTGTTGCTCGTTTAAGACAGAAATAGCTTAAAAACTGTAATAAATATTTTGCATTTTATTCACAAAAAACAGGGCAGCCATGATCAAATTTGTTAATGCCAAAATAAATGTAATTTACTGTCAGTTATCAATTCACGTAGTTATCTAATTACTATGAATAATGAAGAGAGGGTATTTATTATCAAAACATTTTACCGTGGCGTCAGTTTACGCACAGTTCGTGATTTATTTTCGTTTAAATTTAAAAATCAACCTATTCCAACTGTACCAACAATTCCCACATTATGTGAATACCACTATCAATCCTGTCCTGCAAGCGGCAAACAGGAATTTGCATATAAACGATTTCCCATGCTATTCCCCTATCTCCGCACCTTAAGTGAAATACTCGGTAGCTTCTTCGGAGTATTTCTGATGAACTAAGAACGACTTGAATCACTGTCACAAATTGTGATCACAAATTACAGTGTATTTGAGCTTGCGACAACAAAGCATTCGGTTAAACGGCATAATTATCTGCCGTTTGCACCTGCAGATACTCGAATACTGTATTATTATATTGATAAGGTTTAGGCTCCTCTTTTTGTTGCCTATAGGTTTATGTTTATAATTTAATTTTAGTCAATTTAAATTGCCCTATTTATTTAATTTGGATATTCAAAATTATTTATGCTAGCTCCTGTAGATACACTCGACTGAAAATCAGAGTGGATTCCTTTTATCGAGATTGCTTATTCTGAAATTTGATGTTCCGATTTTAACTACAAGTCAAAACTTCTGTCAAATAGTACGTCAAACTATTTTTGAAAATTCAATTACAAATACTTGATCGTTACACCTGTTACACGACAATATCAAATAGTAAGTGCTTCCTTAGTTAATATTAATTCACTTTAATCTTTATTTTATTACAGTTCTTATGTAATACCTGGATTCATCCACCTTTCATCCATCCATCCAACTTAGCACTCCTTTGCTGAAACCAATTTGTGCAATTCTGCAACCTATCACTCCACAACTGCTCTGATCAAAACCTCGGTGAAGCCCTACACTCTCCACCAAACTGCCAAAAATGTGCAGAACCAGGATATGAATCAACCCAGGAACCTAGTCTGCTCCACGAATTGTCTACACAGCTTCACCACAGCAAAAATCGAAACAGAAATCGTTCGTAGTTAAGTTACTTTCATACTCACTCTAAATCATTCATTTGAATTGCGTTACAGCTTAACACCAAGAATCCAGACCAGAAACAAGCCTCACAAACACGCTCACTCGGTCAACGACTTCCCTGCTATCCTCTTCTTTTGTAAATTGTTACTTGTTATCCAATTCAACCGATGCCAAATGTCAAGTATAATCTCACAATAAATCGAAATCAGTAGTTATTTTCTTTTATTTGCTTTTGTAGATGTTTTAGTTTAGTCTTCTCACCACATTCTTTATCTTCCTCCATATAGTCTGCATACCTTCCATCATTTTAACACTCCATATTTTACTCCCTTTTTACACTACGCAACTTTATCTTAAACTATTTACCCTTCCATACGACAAATATGTTTTTAAAACTCTCAAAACAATATGTATGTAAAACACTAAAGGTTAAAATCATCTCTGAAACCTCTCAGAGGCGCTCTACTGCCCATGCTGTTTCATTGGGTATTTCGGAATAGTAAAAATCTAAAAATATTATATTAGGCATTTTTTCGCAGAAAATCCTATCCCCGGTTTCAACGAAAGAATAAGTAATATATTAGGAATTAAGAGTTACAACTTAACTTTTACTAGAACTGTAGCATAACCATCACATCAGATTGATTGACAACTAAAAATCTCTTTAAAAGTCGATAACCAACATTTATCTGAATCAACAGGTAGGCTTTCCCCCGAAACATTCCAAATTTAATACCTTTAATAAGGGTATTGAACACGACTTAAGTCCACATTTAAAGCCTCTACATATAAATACTTTACGGCGCCGCCGTCAATGGGAGTGCTCCTCTCCTTCTATAGCTCTACGTTAGTTATAAGGAGATAAATGAAAGTAAACTACGGCTTCTGAAACGTGAACTGTGTTACAACTAGTAAACGTAGAATCAATATTTGTATTGTATTGGTAAGCTTAGAAATAGTACTTTGTGGCTTTAATTAAAAAAAATGGTTCGGCATTTTTTCAAAATCGGGATTATTCTAAAACAAAGCAGTATAAATGTTCGTAATATCAGGTTTCTTGTTAACAACCTCTGTTCCTTAATCAATTGTATACACAATAGTGTGAAGAAAATTGACTTGACTAACCCTAAAAAAATCGAGGTCCGCACAATTGCCCGATAGAGGTAGTAGGAATAACGTCGCTGCACCGTTCGGAGAAAATCGTTGGCCAACTGTGCACCTAGTGCATCGTACAGTGCATCATTCACCAGTATTTGGCGACCACTTGGTAATCGCGTGCAGTCAGTGTTCCTCTTCTTTAGACTGTAGATGTAGACCATTATTCAGTCAGTATACAAGAGTGAAGTTATAGCAGTGAACGCACTGACTAACTGTTATACGGATGGGGCCATAATTATATATAACAGCAATGAGATAACATGAATAACAAAATAGAATGCTTGAGTACGAAAAAATTACTTTAGTAGGCATGTTTAGTTGACAAATGTCATAGTTAAATTAAGTGTCAAGCCTTCTCGAATATTTGCAACTATGTTTATCTCTTTCTTACTCAAGCAATACGTGTTATATTCTTGTTCATGTTATCTCATTGCTGTTATATATAATTGTGGCCATATCGGTATATACATCTGTTAGAACAATTTTCCAAACTTAGTGCTTTCCGCAATTTTTAGCCTTTGCCCAATTTCTGATTTATGTTATCAAACTTTGATTCCGCAAGAACCTTATTTCCGCGTAGGCCGTTTATTAATACTCTGCACTCGCCGATATTCATTTATAAATACACGCTTTGTTATCTTATACGAGGCGTTGCAGTTCAGCTGATTGGATTCTTAGAATGTCTTGTTCCGACATACTCAACTTCCCTGCAAACCGCTTAATTAGCTTTTGGCCATTCTAGAATTTTCCCCGAGCATGTAGGGTGACGCAATCTATTCCCATATGTGTGTTTATTGTCGTCTTCTTAGAATTTCTTGTTGTCCAGAAAGGATCGGTGTTTCCCCAAGCTCGTGCAAATTGCGTGGTCAGAAATGACATCAGTTTGGTGGAATTTTCCGCACGGGTCCTGCTTTTGCTTGGGCTGAAAAGAGATGCATTTCAGGAGGCTGCAGTCTCTGCGCCAAAAAGCACGTGTGTGAGTTTGCTGCCCTCGCGGTGTCGTTTTAGGCGGCATGGGGTTGCTTTTTGAAGAAATTATATTCCCGCTTCCGCTTTCCGAATAATGTGTGTGCTTTCATAAATTTTTGGTGGCTTCTGGGGAACTGTTGAATCTACCGGGGTGCCTTCTAAAAAATACATTTACGTGGCAACCCTTGTTATTTGTTGTGATGTGAACATTAGTTATTAGGGGTTTCAGTGAAGCAAACTAGTTGGTGTGGTTGGAGTCCATTACCGTAAGGGTTGCGAGACCTTTAATTTCGTTATGGCGGATCTTTCAACGGACTCCCAAAACTACCAACACTAACTTAAATAAGACGTCATGTCGTATCTCGCACGTTGAGGTTTAATCCCGTTGTTCCTGTATTGGCAGTCCTGTACGTCTTCACCCGTTCTGGGGATATCGTTTTGCCACCCCTGGCTGTGGCAGACATCACCGAGACCTTGTTCCTACATCCCGCTAACACCCTGTGGTCTACCGGTCGTTCTTTTCTTCAGTCATCTTGGAGCAGTTTGTTTGGGAAAGCGATCGCATACAATGCCGCCCGTCAACTGTGTACTGTCAGGTAACCTATTTATGTGTATTTATATGTATTTATGTGTATAGCGTACAGTGAGCGCACGATTTCATCAAAAATGTTGAACAATCCGTCGTAATATTACATTTATTGTTAGACTTGTTGGTTTTGCCAAATTTAATGAATTTCTGTCATATTTTCTTGTTTATGTTTGACTTAACGTTGTGGCAGTCTCGTTTTGGAGCCATTGTCAAGTATTTTTGCTAATGAGTCAGTATTTGGATTATTTAAATGTGTAGTAACGTTTCTGAGCCACATTATGTATTTGCAGACAAGTTTGCTGTTTTAATTATTTTACCTTTGTTGTTGATGTTGTTTTCCCAATCTATTCCGAATGTGGTCGCGCATCACTCAAAGGTCGTAAAGAACCTGTCTATCTTCACTGCAGTTTTAGAGCAAACCTTTCTTTTTACCGCCGTCGTAACAGAGCTAGAGCCGGGTATTCTAGGTATATTCCCAATTATGTCGTTGTATCGTGTTTCTGCTGTAACACATCTTGGTTTATTCCACTGCGGAGAGCGGGATAGAAGGTTGTGCTACCTATGATCGGTTCACGTTACAAAGATGAATTGAAGGGCGGGTCCAATCACCTGCTTTTTAGTGTGATTATATACCCATAGAAATAGCATGAAATAAAGCTAGTGATTCTATATGATAGCTATAAATAGAGACTGGAATACAAATTTGTAAAGTTAATAAGAATCCAATCCACTTTAAAGGGGATCAGTTTAATTTTTACATCAAAACTACGTCGTAGATGGTCAGTAGCATTAGTTTTGCTTTCAGCTATCCTATTTCCGCGAAAAGTTGACTTGGCGATCCAGATTCTCCAATATTTTTCAAGTAATCAATCGTTCGTTATACGACGCTGCAGCAGTAACAATGCAATGTGTTTTCTCTCATAAGTTATTTCTTTTCTAAAATGGCTACTAGTTCGACAGGTATGAAACATTTTTATTTTATAGCTGTACTTAAATTCTTACTACATGAGAACGGATGTTATATGTATCCATGGTATTTGAAGAAGTCGTTTCTGTCTTGGAGTTGCAGTATATGTTAAGTCACATCAAACAAAAAATAATAAGTTATAAAATATCTTCTGTCTTACACACGCATTTTATTCAGTGCTACATACTCATATTTAAACCCCCTAAATTAAGGGATTACTTACATATCAATCATATGAAGTAATAGTCTTAGCAGTACTCTGTTAACTCAAGGAAGCCACCTAAATACCTGAATTAGAGCAGGCGGCCGTGGAAATCGAACCCAGGACCTCCCAAATGCAAAGCAGAAACGTTACCATTAACTTACATAGCTCGGTACCGCCGTGATATAACGGCAAGAAGGTAAATGTTCAGAATCATTTCCATTTCGCTAACTGGGGGGAGGGCTGCTATAGCGACCTTGCTTCCCTCTTCAGCCATAACGGGAGTTTCAAGATGGGTGAGGGAAACGAGGGGTACCCGTTTACTACCTTCAAAATTCGATAAATAGTTAAGCGAATGCAAGAAGCACATAACAACCAAAGTGCTACCAACAAAGGTTGTATAAAGATACCGAACTCATTAATAACGCAAAAATAAACACTACCTTAAATGTCTTTTTTTTTACAGTACGTTAAATCATTGTTTAAGTCGTGGTTTCCATGTAACATATACCAACGTGTTTGATTCTAAGGTGACATACTGTAAATGTCAACCAATATCAGAACATCAACCATAAGAGAATCAAGTCCACAATATAATTAAAAACGACGTTGAGTTCTTTCCAATTACAGAATCATAGTATATGCGAACCTAGTCTTTGAGAAAGTACTTAAAGAGCAACCTGTCTATAGCATAAATGTATTTTCGCTGCAACACGTTATGTAAAAATACAACGCTAAGCTTTTCTATAGACAAAAGAACATTTGGCCATAACTGCAATTACTCTTTGTAAGCCGAAAAACTGCCAATGCACGGTGTGTGTTTGATATCACTCTAGAAGTGACGAATAAAAACCAATTTTGAAAGAATTTAATAGCCACATAGTTAGTAATTTTCTCGTAAATAATAAAGGCGATCATTACACGCCAAAGTATTCTTAGTCGATCTTTTATCTGGCGATATATTGAAATACAATGATGTTTTTGAAACATCGATCCATGGTATGCATCCGAAGCTGTTGATCCTTCAGTTTGTCTCAGAATACTTAATATACAACATTTATTGATAGTCTAATTGTACATGGAATACAGACGAATGTTTTTCGTACCTACATTTTTACACCGTACCATCCTTATATTAGAGTGCAAAAGTTATACTAAAATATACAGCACCCAGTCCCTTTTTAAATTTCTTATCTAGTAATACATTAAAGATTCACTCTCCGCGGAGACTTCATAATCCTGGCATTACGATGTATACCTACAGGAGTTTTGCTGGGTAAGTAAGGAATAGGATTGCACTTAGGAGTTTTGCTATTTAATTGTTGACCTTCCTTGACCGTCTCCATCTTGGGTCGTTGTATTTCCACTGAAAGTACTTCTTGGTCTCATAGTATCTCCACAGGATTTTCTACTGATTCTCTACTGATATCCAAATTACCATAACTGGATTTGGTATTGTTGTATATTGATTAAGGATTTTAGTCAGCAGCTGTCTTCTTTTTAAATGGTCAGCATGCGTAGACTTTAACTTACTACCAGCCATTATCAAATATGTTCTTCAAAGACTCATTTTTCTTTTATTTGATTTTTTCTCTTCCTCACATAATGAATTTAGTTTTTGGAACCTGTCTTAACATAATGGAACCGGAGCTAACACCAGTTATAGAGTTAGGTGTTGTTCGATATTTCAACGTAAAATTATCTATTCGTACCTAATTGTAAAGGATGTTGACTACGGTTTGTCTGCCCTTCATATACTTTATTCAGCACTTTATGCCATTCACCCATTCTATTTGAACATGGATGTAACGGTGGTAAAACAAACTAGATTCAATTTGATTTGTTGATACTCACTTCCAAAAGTTGTGGTCAGCATTAGTTCTATGGGCATAATGTGCACAACTACTCGTAACCATTTGCTATAACTGTCAATATGCAATAACAGGTGATATTACTTAAATTTCGGGAAATCTATATATGTACTCTTTTTCAACATCGTAAAGTTTTTGGCCCTGGGTTACATGTTACATGCCAATGAAAACAATATGTTGCCATGTAGGAATTCTAACAGTGGCGGCTGCTCCTTAGGGGCGCAGAACAGAAAGGGACGTTTAGGAGCGCATTATTAGGCGCGAGCTTTTAGGCGCGAAGTCTTTAGGCGCGGGCGCTATTAGGCGGGCGTACGTTTAGGCGCCGCAACTTTAGGCGCGGGTACAATTAGGCGCTACGTAAACACGTTTCCGCATGGTTTGAACATATACTGTATTGCCTAACTGTAAATAGTTACATAAATACCTGTTTCATAACAAACGCAGAAACTAGTTATTTATGTTAACTATTCGCAAAATATGAGCTGTTCTTTTAAGTCGGAACATGTTCGACGACTAAAAGATCCATTTTGCACGTGTTGCATTTTCGTGTAAAAACTGAAATTTTGAATATTATATTTTGACATTTCTAAATGATTAATGTTATTATTTTAAATTTTTGTAAAGGCAGCTCTGCCGTTGTATAAGTAGCTTATATCTATAATCAACGGCAAAAAACTGCCCACCAAAAAAATATGTAAATCTTTAAAGATTTAGAACTATTGAATGGAGAGTCCGATCTTTACAAACTTGTCATTAAATGATTGCTCTGATATTTGCATGAAACACTGCTTAGATATCATATATACATTTTTTGACAAAATAAATATACAGAGTGTTATTTTCAAGAATGCGTGGTGCTTAAATTTTGGAATAGCATATGGCGAAAAGAAATGTTCACAAAATTTAAAAAACATTTGGAACCAGCAGATGCTTCTTCAAGAAATTGTTGCATACAGGGTGGTCAAAACATGCCATACAAAATTCCAAACTTTATGCAATTAAAATTGCTAAAAATAATATCCTCTACCTTTGTTTTATATGATCAGTATTTATCTATTCTCCAATTCAAAAGTTAAAAATTAATAATTTTTCGAGTGACCACTTTTTTGTCTCTCAGAGTACGCTAATTACGCCAGTTGACGTTATTTTAAAGTAATTGGTTTTCAACACTTCTCTGGAAAGAGTGAAAAAGGTGATGGCATAAAAAATATATAATCCACTATCAATCCTATCAGTGCAAGTGGCAATAAGCAGGAATCTGCATGTATACGATTTCCCATGTTATGTTCGCACCTTAAGTGAAACTCGGTACAGTATCAATTTTTCGGAGCGTAGATTTGATAAGAACCACACATTCCCTTTTGAAAATTTAACTCAATGACATGAATCGCGTAGGACTTGCAAAATGTAATTTTAAATTTCAGATTTTACACAAAAACTAGTGTTGTAACATGTGCAAAATGGGTCTTTTTTACTCCTAAAAAACTTTCAGACTCCTAAAAACATCATATTTGGCAATTACCTACACAAATAACCAGTTTCTATGTCTGTTTAGGAAAGAGCTTATTTCAGGTAGGTAGTAAATCACATATCAAGAATAATGTAGTAAATTTTTGTTTTACGACTGGATTATTTATATTTTAAAAATTTGTTAGGTAATTATTACAGTCATTAATGTTGAAGAAAAATTCAAACCTTCATAAATAATATATGTTCGGCTGTTTTACGAGCCTTATTCAGTGTTAAAGTTTTACAAATTTACATATTGAATTTACATTTTATCAATTATGAACAATTAGTTATTTACATTTTGAATATAGATAGTTTAACTTGGTGAAATTATATGGTGTGTGTAATTCCACCACGTTAAACTATCCATATGCACAACGTAAATAACAAATTTTTCATCATCGATATAATGTAAATCAAATATGTAAATTTATAAAACTTTAACACTGAAGAGGTTCGAAAAAAGCCGAACATCTATTGTTTATAAAGGTTTAAATTTTTCTTCAACATTAATGACTGCAATAATTATCTAACAAAAAAATTTAAAATCAAGAATAGTGTGAATTTTTTTCATGTGGCGCCTAACTGTCCTAGCGCCTAAAGTTGCGGCGTCTAAACGTTCATGCGCCTAATAGCGTCCGCGTCTAAAGCGCTCGCGCCTAAAAGTGCGCGCCTAAAAGTGCGTGCCTAATGATGCGCGCCTAAAGAATCGCGCCTAAACGTCCTAGCCCGGCGTATAGAGAGGTACTATAGCCTCCCAGCCTTCAACATCTTATGTGGCATTAGAAAAAAGGTAACTATTCTGTAATTGAAAATTGCCTTCTTCTTCCTTGGGGTGTTAAGTTGAATATCTTCTTGGGCATGCATCTTCGATTATTAGGGTTCTTAGGCATTTTAAATTAGTTAAATTGTTAATCATCCTCATTTTCTTTGATAAGGACTAACATTATAACCCTACATATACCAAATCCGTATTGTTGGCACTAGATTTTCGCTGAGGATGAGGCCAATAGGGAACGAAGTCCTGTTGTAGATAGAGAGACTTGGGTGACCGTGATATTTACCGGAAATTGAGCCTCCAGCTTTAAAAAGACAGTCCATTGATAATTGAAATTTTCCGTGAAACAATGGATTTATAGCGATTTTTCCTATTATGACACAAAAAGCCCCAGTAAAGTAATATATGCATTTTAGAAAATGCTTTGATGTGAATTTTCAAACTCACCAGCAGTTAGTTGACACATTAAAATGCATTATTTATACTTCATGTTTTATAATGTTAAGTATATCAACAGATGTCAATAATTAACCAAGTCAATAATTATTTCCCACTAAGACTTTATTTTTTATAACATAGTAATCATTTAAGTGCAGATATATGTAGATTTCACATTTTTGAGGTTTCTTATTAATGAAAAATCCGAAATTTTAACAAAATCCTGAGCACATTCATGAGACGTGCGTTAATCTCAGACGCAAGTGTATGACTGGCGTAAAACTTTTATAACTAGCGCAAGAGAATGTGAAATTGATATGTCACGTGTGTCAAGCGCCATATGTGTCACGTGCATTGGCGACCAGAAATTAACGCCTGTCGCAACAGAGGATCGTTTAATCCGTGAAAATCGGTTTCAGCGTTTGATAACGGAGTTTCCGGTGTGTAAAGCGTTTCTCATTGAGAGTTAGATATAAGGTCAACGTTAAATGCGTTTCAAAGCAGCTGTCTGATACTGTGGCAACCATGTACATCCGTGCTGAATCATAGGCTTTACTAGTTTGCCTCAGTAAACGTTGCCATGCATCGCCGCTTTTACCAAATAAATTTAAAGCTTCCATTTCTGTTGGTAAGTGCTTCCCACGGCATTCAGCTACTCATCAAGAGTGATCTACGCCGTTTCCTACCCAGAATGCACAACAATCAACATGAATCAGTACTGCGATTTTCTGCAAAGCACAGTACATCCACTATATCCGCATATTATTTTTTTTTATACACAGCAGTAAAACTATATTTGGGTTAGCACTACTTGAAAATACTAGTAAAAGCTTTTATTGCACTAAGGTATAAAGTAATTATACGACATACAAGGAAAAACCTATTAAATATTTTGAGGGAAAATTATAACAGATAAAAACACATACCTACGAATGTATGTCTGATTTCAACCACAGCGATACACTTGTTAATTAAAAAGTGTAATGCAACATACCGTATGTATGATACATTTAATTCAAATAATTATATCCAGATATCTAATGGGTATCGTGTGATATAACAGTTGTATGTTTTAACTGGTGGGGTTGTAAGGGCAACCAGAGGGTTGTTTATATTTTGTAAGTAACAAAATATCTTCAATTTGATAATCTACGAGAAATAGTCACGTTAAGGGTTAAATTCTCAATTGTGAATAATAATAATTGATGATTTGATACGTAGTAGCAATATAGTATTCTCTAGGATCAAATTTGACTTCAAGTCACAAATATTATTCAACTATATAATTCAACATTAGTTGATTCCATTTAACGTGGTATATTACTACAAAGCCAGTAAAACTAGTGAAAGTGAGTGCTGTGGTATGCTGTTGAACTGTCTATCCAAATAATAGAGGTTTCAAAGAGCTACAGCGAGCTTTGGTTTGGTCGGGAACAACCCAAGGAGGTGTTTTCTGACTATAATTTATCCAGTTAAGAGCTGAGGTAGAGCATTCAGGTACCTACAAGATATACAATCAGAAGGTTAGTGCCCATTTCTTACGAAATATTAAGATAGTAAAAAGTTTGGTGCGCCAAATCATTAAGATAATTGTAATTATACTTAGAAATTAATTTAGAAAAATTATTTTTCTAAATTCAATAGTGATTCGAGTACTTGACGCTTTTTGATTATATTTTGAAATTTACTTCATAGAATTAGATTATTTTTAGAATTTTCATTTTAATCAGGTTTGGATATTTAACATTTGACTAAAGTAATTTTGACAATATGTATTTTATTTTGTAACGTCAGATCAAACTTCAATGTGCTACCAACAAACTGAAAGTATGAATTTAACTTTCTGAAGTACCTGAAACTTGTATTTGATTCATAAAATCAAATAAGTTATTATATTTTAAAAGTAATTCAGACTTTAACTATAAGAGAGTTGAAGATTAACCCATTCAGCTGGGAGATATGAGTCCCATTGCTTGTAAAACTGACTAGTCGAAGCATAAATAATAATAATCACATGATACAATTTCAAATGTCAAATTTATTTAGGAGTTACGTCAATTCCTATTTATTACACTAAAAAGTAAGGTAAGTATATAAGTAAACTATACCCGATAGTGCTTCTTTTTAATAATTATTAAAAGGGGTATATTTAATTTTATATGAAATAGTGCTTCAAACAGACTTACAACTTGGGGTTTGATATTAATGGTAATAACACCGCGAGAAGGAGTTATATTACAAAAGGTAAACAATTTTAAATAGTACATAGTAATTCGAATAGTACATTGTGTATCTAGGACGAAAGGCGTGGGAATGTTGCTTTTTGTCCGAGATACACATACTATTTTTCCGCCGATCGATACGAGTAATTAAAAAAATTAGGAAATAGTACTGGAATATTCCCTGCCTTGGCCGGGAATATTATTCCTGTACAGTTTTATTGTAAATTACCTAGCAACGGCTGATGTAATGGAATGTTTGACTTTGCTCAACAATTTTTTTTCAATAATCTGTAAAAAGTAATTTTGTTCAATTTATGTCGTGTGAATACGTCTGAAAATCCTTGTTGATCTTTGAAATAGTTTGAGATGTTGTTTTTAAATATTACAAAACTAAGATGTTAAACTATTATGATATATTTGTCCATGGTTCCCATATGTCGTTAGCTGTCCCACTTTTCCTTCGTTATGGTGAGTCCATTTCAATAATTCTTTGACCTACCTACAGTCATCTATGCGTTGGAAATGCCCATACCACATTAGCATTTTGCTTTCAAATATATCCAGTCTGTTCTACCTCCATGATCTCATGTATCCTGTCCGGGTTTGTTATATAACAAAAATCCCAGTGTATTTTGTAAACTTTATTAAAACCCTGCTAGCTGATGTGCCGTTGCTGTAAGCTATAGTTTCAGCTGACGTGATATTACTAGTAGACTATTCCTAGCAAATCAGTTAGCACCTGAACAAGCAGAATTCGTACGCGGTAGAGGAACAAGAGAACAAATCCTGAATCTACGTCAGATAATAGAGAAAGCAAGAGAATACTATTGTCCATTATATACATGCTTTGTTGATTATAGTAAAGCTTTCGACAATGTCAAGTGGAAACTACTTTGGAAAATTTTAATAAAGATGGGTGTACCAGAACATTTAGTAAACCTTATTAACGATCTAATGATAACAGTCTAGCAATGGTAGGAATTGAAAATAACTGTTCGAGTAAATGCACAATTCATAAAGGCGTCAGACAAGGCTGTATACTTTCACCTCTATTATACAGGGTGTTATTTAAGTACGTGGCCAAACTTCAGGAGGTAATTCTTTGAGTGATTCTAAGACGAAAAGTTTATATAAACATAGGTCCGGTAATGCTTCGTTTTCAAGATACAGGGTGTCAAACTTTTTTAAAAAAATCATATTTTCGTAAAAATTTTAATAATCCTTCAGCCGATTTGGTTGAAATTTGTCAGTGTTATTTATGGTAGAAAGGGGCTAATTTAGCCCTAACTAGATTAAAATTATTAAATTCAGTGGCGTCCCGGGGTGACCTTAACCAACATTTTTGACAAAAAAATGTGCGCCACTGACTTCTTTAGAACTTTTATATTCTTTTTCGCATTAAACAGCTAAAAATACAACTTTGTTGTCTCTTTATTTTTTTTCGTATCTTGCTTCGTTTTTGAGAAAAAAAATAAAAATCACTTTATTGCATGTCCCTGGGACAACATAATACAAAATTAAAATTACCAAACTATCAAAAACTGGGGTGTACCTGTTATTTTTTTTCCATATCAATAGTCTATTTTAGTCTTAGAAATTGTTATAAAAATTAATGCTAGCTAAAAGATATTTTTTGTGTTTTATTAATTATTAAAAAATGTTTTTTTGCTGTTCATGGACATGCAATAAAGTTATTTTTATTTTTTTTCTCGAAAACGGAGCAAGATAGGAAAAAAACTAAAGAGACAAAAAAGTTGTATTTTTAGCTGCTTAATGCAAAAAAGAAATAAAAGTTTAAAAAGTCAGTGGCGCCCATTTTTTTGTCAAAAATATTGGTTAAGGTGCCCACCGGGACGCCACTGAACTTAATAATTTTAATCTAGTTAGGGCTCAATTAACCCCTTTCTACCATAAATAACACTGACAAATTGCAACAAAATCGGCTGAAGGATTAGTAAAATTTTTACGAAAAAATTATTTTTAAAAAAAAGTTTGACACCCTGTATCTTGAAAACGAAGCATTACCGGACCTATGTTTATATAAACTTTTGGTCTTAGAATCACTCAAAGAATTACCTCTTGAAGTTTGGCCACGTACTTAAATACAGTGAATACATAATGAGAATAGTGCTAGAAACATGGGAAGTGGAATTAATATCGGAGGTACGCGTTTGTCTAACCTACGATACGCCGATGACACTCTCCTTATTGCAAAAGACGAAAACGAGTTACTAACCATAATAGAAAACCTAACAACTATCGAGATTCAACGTATGGATAATATGTTGGTGACACTGTACGTCAATGTCAAATTCGAGGTTAGCAGGTTAGGATTTGCATCATTATGTGTCATAACTGACGGAAAACCTAACCTGATAACCTCGAATTTGACATTGACGTACAGTGTCACCAACATATTATTCATACGTTGAATTTCCACAGCCCGCTGAGGAACAGTTTTTTTTTGGATCTCTCGATATTAGTTCTGAATATGGTCTCCATATTAACACTACCAAGACTAAAATAATGATTATAGACAGAGAGCATAATAACAGACCCGATGTTCGTCGCATTGGAGATTGCGAAGTCGTAGACAGCTTTCTTCACTTAGGAGCACTAATAAAAACGACGGCAGTTGTGAACAAGAAATACGCCGCCGAAATCAAATGGGTAGAACAGCTATGATTCAATTGACCAAAATATGGAGAAGTTCCGATATAACCCGAAACACAAAAATTAATTTAGTTCAAACGTTAGTATTCTCAGTTTTTAGGTATGCATATGAAACTTGGACCATTCGAATGGCGGATCGCCGTCGTATTGATGCTTTCGAACTCTGGTGTTGGCGTCGAATGCTTAGAATCCCTTGGACAGCGAGAAGAACTAACGCATCAGTACTGAACGAAATAAAACCAAAACAACGGCTATTAACTATTATCAACGCTAGCATCTTAAAATTCTTCGGTCACATCACACGAAGTGATAATCTGGAAAAGTTAGTCATTCAAGGGAAACCTAATGGAAAAAGGAGACGTGGAAGATCACCTTGCCGATAGATTGATAATGTTGAGTCTTTATTAAATAGCAATCTTGAAGAAGCTGTCAGAAATACTTCCAACCGTGAAAGATGGCGCAACCTAGTAAAGAAGGCAACGTCCTAATTAGACACCTAGTCCTTATTCATTATTCATAATCACTTTCCGTCTGTCAAGATGGTTGGATGGAGGAGGAGGATTTACATAAGACTGCTTCTAACCACCGTTACCTAACCTCTCGGTTGCTACGGTGATTCCCAGGAAGCCCCAACACTCGTTCCCAACTTTGCTCTCCTTCATCAAAAGTCCATATCACGATATATCAGTTTTAGACTATCTTTTTTATTCATTTATGTCTCGGAACCACATGTGCTAATTCTCTACACATTATTTTTGTAGAAAGAAGTCTTTGTTATGCGCTTGATAGTTTTACTCTAAAGCAGTGAATATAATTGGCGGATGTTTTTCTTCCTTGTGCTATCTCATTTCAAATATCTTCGATGTTACTCCCCTTTCACGAAATAGCCACTTCTAAATATTTAAATAAGGAATAGTATTTTATTACGCAGCTTTGTCAGTTTAAATGTCTCACATCATCATCATCGCCCCATTTCCCGTACTCCTTCCGTTTGCGCAGGATGTGGATAGTATTATCTCTATCCGTGGACAGTAATACGTAATGGCCAGCGAACAGTAAGGTATACGCACCTTGTGATCAATTGGTATTCCCATACGGTTGCACTTCAAAGTTCTGAGACATTTTGCTGCAGTAGTACACATAGTTTTTCCTTGCGTGGATATAGATAGGAAGATTCTACTTCCCTCCGTACAAGGCCATAACTTATTTTATTTCTATTTTGGAACCATGAGATCGTTTTATTTTCTACGTAGCTATAATTTGTTGTTTATGTGTTATGCACGTTATATTCTAAATTTTGTAATTATAAATATTTTACTCAGAATTATCTATCTCAGATTTTATGACTGTTTAAGAAATACCATGTATTTTTTTACGTTAAATCAAATAAATACAGTATTTTGCCCTAATTCGTATTTTATTCTGTCTGCAATTTTATTTTTATAATGCTAGCTCCGGTTCGAGACTTGACTCAAATCAAAGGGTGGGTTCCAGTTCAATTATAATTTTTCTATTCAATGATACGCTACTGGCGCCCTAATACTTTAAAACTACGCAGCTGTCAAATTTCAACAAGTGGTTTGTTTATTTTGTAGTGAACGTTTAATTGACTTGGAAGTCAAAATTGTGAACAAACTACAGGTATTGTTTGAATTCTAATATTTCGCGCTTTTATAGCGTCAGTCATTCTCTTTTGTTTCAGTATTTTACGCGGACAAGCTTAGCAATTATTTCTGATGGCGTCCTTTTTTTGGAGAACACATTACCTCAACTTGGATTATTGCAAATCCTGGGAAAATTTGACTAGCTAGAGGCCCTGATATGCCTGCTTCGTCTTCACCAGGGTAATGTCGGTCTGGAGTACAAATCTCTGCTTACTCGCACTGATAATAAAGTATTTACAGACCTTTAATAACTTTCGGTCCTCCGACGATGCTCGGGAACGGGGCGAATTGGCAGAAATCTCTTCTGGAAGCGCAGTCTTCGATGTTTGTGATGCTCGCTGTGTACCTGGAGCTCCCTTGACTGCGTCTCTGTAGTCTGCAAAGGTCCTGGGTCCTTGAAGTCGCAGCTAACCGCCTTCGTAGATTTGACGATGTCGACAAACCAAGATCGGAACCCTTCTTGCGGCAAAAATTTTAATATTGCGGAAAACGCTGCCTTTATTTCCACAGGTGCACTGGAATGTGCTCTACACGATGGTATACTTTTTTCACTGTATTTATAATTTTTGTAGGTAAATTCTTAATTTAATGTAAGAGCACAAACTGCATGTCAAAGAATTAATTTTTATTCATTTGTTTCTCCCCGCGTCCTTTTATAACAAAAACAAATCTTAAACTAAAGACAGGACAAGAACTAAGTTCAAGTGAGATCTTTTTTACATTTTAAATTCTTTTAACTACTTAAAACTAACCAATGTACATTTATAAAATTCTTGTTCATATTTTAATATTGTCACTGATTGTCTTAGCGCCACTACACGAATTAAGAGGCCGTTGCATGTTCATATTCGTCACCAATTTGATTAATTCCTTATTCACTTCCTTTCAAATTGTTTATTGGTTCATAAATGTGTACTATTCACCTATAGTTTTTATGCTGTTCCCTTTTCTGCAAATTTCTTCAGACAAGTTTTCATTTCACATTTGCTAGCTTTCAATAATTCGCTCTTTGCGTATATTCTTATATTTCTTGGCTAATACCTTTTAGAATCGTTCACAAATTATGTGTAATTAATTAAAATGAACTCTACGCTTCAACAACTGCATTTAGCAAACCTTTTGTAATAATTTAACTTTGTTTAGGCTATTCATTCAGCCTTATTTAATAATTAATTGATAGGAATTTAAGTAGTAACCCTGTGAAATGGCAAGTTCTCTCCTATGCGTTCTTTAATCAATTTTTGTCTCTTAACACAAGCATTACTTTATTAATGCATTTACGATAAGACATTTACTTTAGCATTGCAGCTAGATATAATACCTCTACTCTGTGCTCTAAATTTAAGCCATAGGGCCCAAAACCACTGCAATATATGTTTTATAAGGTATGTAAGGCAGTCCTTAACGCCCGCAGATGTAATTCGCGGGCATAACGATTGCGCCTCTCATTGCGCCCTCTCACAACAAGCGTAATCATTATTCAATTTATTTGTGTATTCAAAGTGGAAAATAAAACATTACATGCACTATGGGCATTACTTGATGTTGATACCCCACGAGCAACTTAAAAACTATTGCGCCAGGGACCCTCGGGCTAGTAAATTTGTCGTCCTCGAACGGGCATAAGTATCTTGGTACATAAGTAACTATATTGACCCTCGATAGCGGGCGTAACATGGCTTTTATGCCCCGAGGGCCTATGCAGTTGCTAAACCAACAATCTGCATTGAAATCATAGCACACCAAAAATTCATAGCGTCAGCACAACGGTGACGTAATAGTTTGTTCCAAAACTAGTGAATCCGTAAATTGTGTCTATCTCGAGAACCAAAATATAATAAAACATCGTACCTACCACATGCATAACCAATATTATAGCCCTAGTAAAATTTAAAGCACTCCGATGCGCGTCGCGCTTTACAAACACATTCCCTCATGTTATAATCTGTTGATTATACCCTTAATACATAAATATCCAAAATGGCACAGTATAGCGAGTCCTCTGAACATCCACAGATGTCATATCAACTGTTCTTCCCCTTTCTATTTTCTTAACAAAAAAAAATATAGTAAATACCCAGTCTATACAGGTACGTCTTGCTCTTAATCCATTTTGTTCTTCACGTTCTCTGAATTTATCTTCAATTCTCCACTTAAGTACACGTCTATAAAGTCTCCCCACTGTGCACACACAACATTTTTTCGGTATTCCTCGGCAGGACGCGTCTCTCCACCACCTGCACTCTAACAGCAAGTAATTGTCCATCTTCAAGAAAAATATTGTTTTGAATTGTTGTAAAAGCTCCACGTTGCGGTGCCAGTTTTTTATGAACTGCCTGTTTGTTATTTATTTTTGGACACAATTTAATAAGATAAATTAGGGCAAATCATCACACAATTCTCAGGTCAATTTATTATTGTGCTCACTTTGCCTGTCAGTAAATTTAAGGCTAGTTAAAATGAAATGTATTAACTAATGTACTAATAAAATGGTTGAAAGCCCGTTTCTTAATAGTTTATTTAACTGCACTATTTTATACTAGCTCACGGCAAAACACAAAAACTCTTTTCTCAGGTGAGTTCACAATTTGACTATATTCAAAATTTTAGGCTATTTGTCTCAAAGTAGCTCATATGCTCGCTTTTAGTAGATAATATTTGTAACCTCAATCTGACAGATAAAACACATAAAGCTGTTTGTGCAATATGGCGATTATTTGAACGTTTTGAATAGTGAAAATAGGCGAGGAAGAGTCAGGTAAATAATTTGAATATTCCGTTTGGCAACCAAAACCTCGACTTCATTGCTACAGGTGTGACGTAGACCCACGATAACTTTCATTTGTTTATGCTGTCTTTGAAATCCTTACAAAATCCGCAAAATTCACCGACGCCATCCACTTTGTGAAGCCTAATTTGGACTCTTAGAAATGCGCTGGGCGTCTTCAGCAAGGTTTATTCTTGTATTTAAATAGTTTTCCCGACTTCTGAATTGCAGTTTGTTCCTACCTTGTCAAGATTGCCGCAACTTGGCTCGGAGATGGTCGTAGACGACGCTGCTGAATTTTCTCAGCCTGTAGAGGCTTCCCTGGCCGCAAATGTTGATTGGGATGCTCTTGCAGACCCCGCTGACCTGTTGCAGTGCAGATCTCCGGCTTCGTCTCGTTAGATAGGCCGTAATCAAACTTTATAATTTTCAAGTGCTCGGCTGCCGATGTTCCCTCGGAGGCAATTTGGGAAAATGTAAATTTATCGACGTAGAACTGGCTACAAACACTCCCACAGATGGCTTGACACTTGTACACCAATTTTTATATAGGTAAAACACTTTTATTATTGTTAAAACATTAATTTTAAGGGAGCATAATTTTGCCCAAACTGGCTTAATTTTTGTTTCAATTGTTCTCTTATTAACAACAAAAAAGCATTACGTTGCTATGTTAACGTGATCTTCTGCTATTAATTAGAAATTAGTTTTGATAACAAATAACTATGAACGGAGGAAAGTTTGAATGCATAAATCTTAAATTAACATTTTCTTAAATTTAAATATTGTCTTTTGCTTATAACTAGTATTGTTCCTTTGCGTTACGCACACAAACGTTTTTTTTTAAATCATTGCTTTAAGCACTTTGTTTTTTATTACACTGGTATGTGAGTTCACCATTTTTACACATCACTTCCTTTTCTTCTCTTCCGTTGCCTAATTCTGGATTGCAATTTTCTATTCCCTTATCTTGCTTTCATCTACCTTCCAGATTGCTTGCCTTTTCGCTAGCCTTTGCTTTTATTAATTACTGCGCTCATTTAGTATGCACCTAACAAACCTTTTGTGTCAATTAATTTCGTTTGGTCTGGCTTTACATGTGCACAAACCTATCATTTTTAATTATATTACATTATTCACAAGCCAAATTTAAACCCTCTGAAATATGTTTTGCTTTTGCGTGTCTTTATCCGACTAATTACTGCTTCTCGCATCTTATTACCAATGCATTTAATACTTTTATGATTGTTTAAAATTGCAATTATATAAAATATATTAACTTTGTGCTTTATTGACTTGGTTAAATATTTCGCACTGCAAACAGAGCCAAATTGTGGCCTTAAAACCATTTCATGATATGCAACTATCCAAGGTAAGAAACAAATCATATTCGCTTCAATCATATCTCGCATACTAGGAATACTGAGAAATGGAAAGGCATACGAAAACACACAAAAGTTTCCATCGAAGAACATGTGGACCATTCAAGAATCCTTCAATCCGACTTCAAACTCACGAATAAATCCAATATTTGAAAACAATGGAGGAATGAATAGAGAGAAATGGAAGAAAACATACTACGTTAAATTCAGAAAACTACACGAATGCATATAATACCTAGAGTTTATTTGACGTTCACTTCCACATTTAGGACATAATGTGTCCTAAGGCTACCCGAATTTCATCAACTCTTTGTCAATCAGTTTCTACCAATGCTTTCACAGTATTCGCAAGAGAATGCTACGCAATGGCGGATGATGAATATTTTTGCCTGTTAGTGTTTTTTTATAAACATTAACCGGGCTTATGTATCTATTTTTGAATATTTGCATATTTGATTTTACAAAAATTCGTACCAGCAATAAAACAGTATCTGCAATTTCGGATTTTATAGCAGTTCTTTCGTTGTTTAGGTAATTTATAAACGCTTCGTTAAATCGCATGCTGTCATCCAACAACGTAATACATTTTCACAGACCATAATAACATGTTTGAATGTTTTGAATTTCGTTTCTTCAGTTAATAGTAGATTATTGAGAATCACGTGAAAATCAAACCGATGGTATCTATTGGTTATGGTCTTTACAATAAATTGAGGCAAGCTCTTTAAATTCAATACAAAATACTGAACCAGATCGATCGTGGAGTAATATAACCTATGAATATTCTCAGAATTACGTCTTTAGTGTTGTCATCTCATCAGTTATATTTTTCCTTGAAACATTCTAAACTATTTGGTGGTTTAAAATAATTTAAATTCTCTTTAAATTTATGTGGGCATTCCCCCACAAAAAATCTTGTAGAGGAACATAAATAAGTTTAACCGTCGGCATTCATTCCACTGAGATTAAGTTCGCGTTTTTCTTTGAAGCCCTTTAAGCGCACTGTAGTGAGCTTTGTGATGCTCAAGCGGAAATTCTCTTGTTTGCAAGCGACTCCCACTAAATCCAAATACCTTCCAATTCACATTTTCATCTAGCGAAAACACTTTCTCCTTCTTCGCATTTTCGAATACAGATAAACAGATGTTACAACGCGTTTTCCAGTTGAATTTTCCAACATTATAATCTAAAACTTTGTAGTATTGTGTTTCTGCACACAAAATATCCCGTGAAGTACCGAGCGCTCTTCAGGTTAACTGCAGTTGTATTATTTAGTATTATTTAGCCAATCAATGTTAATCAAATTAAAAATTTCAAAAATTACTTACATGTTCAAAGTAGGTATTAAAAGCTTTTAGTATTAGACGTATATGTAGTGCGTATTATAGTATAAAAAAATTCCGATGCTACCGAACCAACATTAAGGAATTTCAATTGGTTTTATATGAAGTTCAAATATTTACGTTCCGGCATACCTTAACTACGTTTAATAATTTAGCCCAAGTTATATTTACATAATGTATCCATCACATACAATTGATGAAAAAAGAGGGTTGGCTAAAAGCTAATATTAGCAGTGAAGGATTTTACCAAGGAACAAAATTAACGACAAGCACACAATGTGCCGTAACTAACCGTCTCCAGGTTTCATTTCCCTTTCTAAACGAGTTTCGAGGAAGTACATATCAGCATGGACTCGTTCGATAATTGTTACGGACAGAAAAGTGTCACTGTTAAGTTTTTGCCGATTTTGCCGTAGATCCGACCGCTGCAAACGCCGTCGTTTTTTTCGGGTCACCTAATTAGTTTAGCAACCTTTGAATTTAAGAGCGATGCGCTTTTGCCTACATAATTTGGATGGTGCAGTTTGGCCGAAATTTCCTTCTCGGAAATCCAGAGACCTCTTCTAATTTTTGTTTCTAAAACTACACGGCATGTTTATACGGGACTATCTTTGAGTGTCATGCCACTTGCGGATTTCACCCGACGACGCCGTCGCCACAAGGGCAGTCTTGGTCTTGTTGTTGGATAGTCGCAGCCGCCTGATTACTTCGTGATATGATAGTTTTTCTTTTGAAGCAGAAGCGCCCGCTGAACGAAGAATTCGGCACCTGGATCCGTGGGTCCTTCAGGTTTTCTCAAGCATGCAACGTAATCATTAAGGTAAGATCTCTCAAATCTTTTAAGTGCCTACCAATACACTTCGCGCTTCCAAGAAAAATTTCTGCTTTGCACAATTATGCCCGCTAGAGAAAATTATTCAACGCGGGCTTAAAGTGTTAAATTTTTGTAAACGTTTTCGTCCATAATTCTTTTCTTGTCGATGGATGACTATATCCACCACTCACCGTTTTTCTCTTGTTATCTGAGCCTTTCCATTTCATATCATGTTTTCAATTGCAACACTACGATAGTAAGTTAACCTGATGATATAGTCATATGTGTTATTGATCGACTATAGTGAAAATGACTGACAGTATTTGTATTTTTTTTAAACTAGGTGAGTTTTTTTAAATGTTACAAAGCAATATCTCGAAAACGGTTTCAAATATTTTCATTAAATTTGGGTGAGGTAATAGGGAGATGGAGGGGGAACATACTTAAACGTATGTTTTGTAATTACCCCCTTCTCTATTTTGAGGGGTATGGGGTAACTTTGGAATTTTAAATAGGATGATTTACGTTTGTTTATAAAATTAGAATCTACGTAAAAAACTACGTCTGTGTACAAAACATTTTTGGATTTGCTGTTTCGGTTACAAAATTATGATGAACTAAAATTTGATTGACTTTAAAAAATAAATATATTACGAATAAATCAAGATCACTTATTTCAGAGTTAATATACGTTTTCATGGAAATAAGTTACTTTTACTTAATCCAATTGAGAATTTTGACATTTTAACTATTATCATTCTTTTTTATTTTATAACCTAATAAATCATAATTCTGTAACAGAAACTCTGGTGTGATACACTCACACAACTTCCTTTTACAGTGATCTTATATATAACCAAAAAATTTTATTTTACATTTTTCAGCATTTGTCAAAAATTTTCAAAAATTGCAAATTCTACAAAAAACAATAGAAACCCATTTTAGAAGTATTCAACTGGAAAATCACCTATCTCACATCAATACACATTAAAAATCTAAAGTTTGAAAAAATCTAAAAAACTGAAAAATCACAAGGGTAAACACCTAATTCCAGTTCTGCATTTTCTGCAAAAGCTTGCTCTCGCATCTACATAGTACAAAAAACTTAATTTGAAGATTCAACACCATACCTCTTTTAGTTTTTTAGATATTCTGTTCACAGACAGACACACAGACATACCAATGAATAAAAATATGTTTTTTGGGTTCAGGGGACTCTAAAACGTGAAGATCTGTTGAAAACTCAATTTCGAATTTTTTGGGTAAATCCAATGCTTCCTTTATCGTAAAAGGAAGTACAAAAGCAAATCAAAAAAAAAATTTACACATATGTAATTTTTTACGTAGATTCTAATTTTATAAACAAAAGTACATCATCGTACTTAAAATTCTAAAGTTACACCCACCCCTCAAAATAAAGAGGCGGTAAATGCCAGATATGTGTTTTTAAATGCCCCCCCCCCCATCTCCCTATTACCTCACCAAAATTTCATCAACATATTTTAAACCATTTTCGAGATATCGCCTTGTAACACTTTAAAAAACTCACCCAGTATAAAAGCATTGCGTTCGAGACGGCGTTTTTAGAGGGCCGTAGTCAATTTAATTTTGAAGTTTTGCTTTAACGTTTGAAGGTTTCTCATTCAGAGCCTTTATCACTTCGTTTGATCGGTATCGTACGCAATCAGTCAAGCCAGACCTTCTTGCTCACGCGGTGAACTATTTGTATATAAAATTTATTATATTAACTAAATGTTGCTAGTTTTTTCGTTTTGCATTCCCAAACACAGCATCAAACTATACTTCGTTGTCTTGTTACGCATAAACGTATTGTTGCTGTTTGATACTAGTCGATATTCTTTCCTTTTGTGGGTAATGTTATCCCCTTGTAACATGTCTTTGGTCGCAGCTCATTTACTCCGTATGGTTTGGTAAAGAAAATTACGGTAAGTTATTGAACCGGGCGCCCTTATCTGTTAAATCATTTATTACTAATGGCAATTCGGTGAATTTATTATCTTTGAGCAGTTGTTTGGAATACTAAAAGGTATGACGTTGTTATCGTGCAATGTTTGTCAGTATGATACGTTTGACTGTCTCTAAGTTTCCAGCAATTTGCTTCTTGTAATAGGTACCAGTTTGCTATTGATGATGAAACAACGAAAGCTGTGATGTCCTAAATCGGAAATAATTAATTAACAAAATATCAATTAGAAAATATCCAGCTGCATTTTGTCTAAAAATGTAGATTAACTAAGCATGTTTCACACGATTCAGATATTTCAAGAATATTATTGTTATTCCAATATGATTTAAGATAACTGTAACTAATAAATAACCAAACATATAGAAAGAAATGACATTAATACAAAAAGTACGCATTTAAGCATTATCCACTGTTGGAATCAATATAACTATTTCGGGCGGAGGGTCAAGTGTTAAACTGGAAATTAGTCTTCAAAAGCCTGCAAGTTTAATCCCATGCTAAGTTTTCGACTTCGCCCAACAATTAATAAACTTTAATAAGCTGCAACAGGAGGGGGCCTGTATCGATCATTGCAAAACGCATGCGAACATTGCGAAGCCTTTGAGTTTATAAGTAATTCTCACGTTCTTGGAGTGTGTCTCAAGGAGACCGTAATGTAATACAGGACAAGCAGTTCAGGCCAAGATGCACTACAGCATTTCAATTAAGGACAAACATTAAACTAGCCGAACTAATTTGACCACTAAAACGGATGCTTTATATACGCCGCTTTCGGTGTAATCACAACAGAAAAGTTTCTCCGGTACTTAATCAACTTTTCGACCAGAGCAAAGACGTAATTCAGAATTGAGGAAATGGGCCACATTATTTTACCTTCATTAGAACAATATACGATTTTCTCGTTCGGCCGTTGCGATGTCCACCTCTACAGAATCGCACTGAAAGCCTTTATCTGGAATTCTGCAGTGCAAAAAATAAGTACCAGCTGACAATAGGTTCTATTGAAAAGCAGGCTGAACAATCGAGAAGGATAAAATGGGGAATTACTTCAAGCTTTCATATAAAGCGGCTGATCAGAATTTGTTCCCACAATATTTCCACTTGATCTGGCAACATCTAATAAATACACTTACCGTTTCGTAATGCAATTATAGCAATTTTATTAATTTATATTACAAAGTATTGGCATTTGGAGACTAGAAAATGTTGAAATGCTAATATGTTAGAGCATTTGAAATCCAATTTTGGTGTGATTTGAGTGATAAGGCCACGCTGCTAGTGTCCAATTTAAAATATACGACAGATATCAGCCTCAGAATATCAAATTCGGACAATGTGCCACTTTACCTTTGACTTACACTTCCTTCGCTTTTACCATTCAATTTTGTAAAAGGAATATCTACATGTAGTTATTTTCCAGTTGCAATAAATTGCCGAATGTGGTTTACTATGAAACTAAACGAATTGTTTATCAGACTTTTCCGATTATCTATAATGCTTCTAGAACTACCACAACTTACATCCACAGAATATTTTTTACATATTTATAATTAAATTTGCAGTGATCTATGGGCTTGGTAGACCCATGGCCAGATAAACGACTATTTCCCTGTTGTTTCGATCCGTCGCGTCGCCCTCATACGCCAATTTATGCTCCCCAGGGTTGAAAGGTCGGCATGTATTGTATTCATACATCTTTTCCCAGTCTTTCCCTTTTCCTATCCCTTCTGTGATTTGCTAGATTACTGTAGATGCTTCTAGTAACACCGCCTACTGTAACTGATTATACAAAACTGATGATCAGTTCGTTTGTTTCAGTCAATTATCATCTTTAAATGAGAGCGACGTTTTTTGGGGTACTCTTACTTAATATTCGGTGATATTTAAAGCAATTCTCTCAACTCTACTAATTTTCCCTTCCAACTCGCTCATTGTTATAAATAGCATGTATTTATTAGCACTGAAGAGTACATAAAATTTGATGATTTGCTCTATGCAACGTATATTCGACCGAATACAGGCCAACTTTGCCTAAATTCACTCTAGTACCGCTACATCTGGGATCTGGAATGTAAGTAATATTGGCAATAAAAACATCTTAAATACATATACACCGTGGTTTTGGGAAAGGCGGAGTGTATAGCAAAACTTGCCAGAGAGTTCACGAGAAAGAGGGATGACCTACAGATGTAGTCGTAAGTCGTAAACCCTAAACCTCATAAGGTCCCCAAATCTAAAAGAAAAACAAGTTGTTTAAACCCACAGTGTCTATTAACTAGTCTGTACTCTTATAGCAATACTTAAAGTAGTATACGGTTACAAGGTATTTTTTTTATTTAGCTGCGTGCGAAAGCGGGATTCAATTCAAGCCAAAAATGTCTAGCATGTAGATTAACATAAACTTACACGCATATCCCCAATTTATTATTACTTTATACACCGCACATTACGCGAAAGACCTCTACGCACAAGCCATATACTATAACAATAACTTAGGAACAGCAAGCACAAAAAGTTTGGATCATTTCCACAGTGTTATAACACTATACAATTTTTAATCTGAATCAGTCTACTCTTAACGAGCTAAACGCTGCCAAACATATTGTTACCAAGTTAATATTATAAAATAAAACTGAAGTTAGTGACATTTCGCAAAAAAACTAATTATTTGTGATAAAGGCAAACCTATACATTAATTAAAGCAAGCAATGGCAAGTAATATTGCTTAAGAGCGAAGTACGGGAAAGTGCACGGTAAGTATTCAGTGAAGAGCGTGAATTCGAATTACCACGACATAACACGAAGGAGCAGTGTAAATATCCCTGATCTTGTACCAGGTGTCTAGAGTAAGATCCAACCAAAAGAGGGCTGCAGCCCAATAGAATAGGTTCGGTTCAATGAATGAAGTGGAGGCTTTTATTCTAAGCGTGAGGTGCAGTCGTACATGTGAAAGGTTCAAAAGAGAGCTTCAGTAACTCGGTATGTATCACTCAACTGTCCCCTTGTTACCCGCAATTAGTTGCTTGCCGATTACTCGAACAAGTAACTAAAAAGTCCACTTGATGGTAACGTATAGGCTGAAGAAGGAGAGCAAAAGAGCGCGCAAATATAGTAGAAAACTTGAAAAAATCCCGAATTTTATTCAAAACATGGAGACAGAAGATATCCCCATCCCTATATACTGTCTTTCCAAAGAGAAAGCACCAATTTCAAATCAAAAGTTGCCAAAATTATGTGCTCAAGGATTTTCAAAATTTCTAAAAACTGCAACATGTACCTACTAAAAAAACTGTGTAGCTTCTTTGAAAGATGCGTGTCTGTACATCTGCATGTTGGCCGTTCATATTTGCATCATTATGTCAATCTTGTGTGGAAAACAGCTCAGTGGTGGGTAAACATGGTGAAGTAGCCACTAATGATAATGGGTTACGCTTAATAGAGCTTTGTCAGAATATGTCGCTAAAAATAATGAATGGGTTCTTCCCTCATAAGAACAATCATAAATTTACATAGGTGCAACCAACCAGAAAACTCTGCTCTATAATTGACTATGTAATTCAACGACTAAATTAAACACTTAACACTACAGACGTAAGGGTATACCGTGGAGCAGAATGCGGTTCAGACCATTATCTTCTGATGGCAAAAGTGATAATAAACTATAGAAGGAAAACAGCAGAGAACAATCAAACAAAGAGAACAAATATAAAAAGATAGACGAGCATAAATATAATCTGGAAAGCGTTAAACAAGACTCCATAAAATTTTTATACAAACTAAGGTTGGCCAGCAAACTACAGAAGGTACGAAGAGAAAGTAACGCCCAAGAGCTATACGATCAGATAAAATCATGTATACATGAAGCAGCAGAAGAAACGTTAGGTCGACAAGAGGAACACAATAAACAAAATCCGGAGTGCTGGACCAGAAAAACAGACGAACTGGTCAAAAAGAAAAAGATGTCTTACCAAAATTGGCTTCGTACTCATAAAGAAGAAGATAGAAGGGCCTACGCATACTGGAAAGGGATTTAAAAAAAGAAGTAACAGAGAGTAAAAACGAAATGTGGGAAAAGAAATGTGAAGAAGTAGATAGATATATAGGAGGAACGAGAGCTTCGGAAGCATGGAAGATAATAAAGAATCTAAGGAAAGACGAAAGAGAGAAAAGCCAATTACACCTAATAAGCACGGAAGAATGGGAAGAGTATTATAGAAGACTGCTAACCATAAATAGAGAAGAATTTAAAATAGAGAATACAGATATTCAAGTAGATACCGACACGCAAGTAGCAGAAATAACAATAGACGAAATAAAGAAAGCTTTAAAGGAATAAAAAAAATTAAAAAGCGGCAGGGCCTGGAAACATTCCCATTGAGTTAATAAAATACGGACCAGAGGTATTAATCGAAGTACTGGCTGAAATATTTAATAAACTGCTCAACTACAGATCTAAAGAGTAGCTTCAGAATGTGTAGTTCAAAACGTGACCACCGAACTTCTGTAGATGGCGCCAAGTGGAATTATAGTGCACCCAGAATGTGTAGTTCAAAACGTGACCACCGAACTTCTGTAGATGGCGCCAAGTGGACAAGCCGCCACTGTGCTACAATGCTTGGAAATTTTGCAAAATGGAAAATCGCCACCTTTCGCCAAAACCAAATAGCGCATGAAGGTGCTCGGGACCTTAGCAACAACTTTGACCCCTTTCAAAATTTCGATATCTGTAGCCGTTCGAAAGTTACAGGCGATCCAGGCAGACGGACGGACGGACGGACGGACGGACGGACGGACGGACGGACGGACAAAATGTTCGCATAAGTACGCTGAAGCTACTAATAAATGTATGATGGAAGCTGACAAGATCCCTGAAGACTAGAACTTAGCATATGTGAACTCAATCTACAAGAAGGAAAATAAAAGATTATGCAAGAACTACAGGGGCATAAGTGTGATCAGCGCAATGGGAAGGTTGTACGGCAGAATACTGAAAAAGAGAATAGAAAACGATATAGAGGAAATAGAAGAACAAATTGGGTTTCGTGCTGGTAGATCTAGCGTTGGCAACATATTTGTAGTACAGCAAATAATGGTGAAACGGCAAGCCAAAAATCTATCTACTCACTTGCTATTTATTGATTTAGAGAAAGCTTATTACACGGTACTCCTGAAAAAGCTTTTTGAAACGTTGACCAAGATTGGCCTCAATAAGATGTACGTTCGGGCCATCTGGAATATATACTTACATTCAAAGACTGGGAAGTGACATTTCGGAATATTTTCCGATAACAAAAGGACTAAAGCAGGGATGTAGTCTGTCACCTACTTTGTTTAAAATATATATTCAGGAAGCTTTGCGAAATTGGAAAAGAAAGACTGCAGGGATAGGGATTCTTATCAATGACTGGTGTTTGACGACTCTTCTATTTGCTGATGATCAAGTAATTACAGCTTGTGACGAAGCAGATACGGACTATATGATGAGAAAATTAGAAGAGGAGTACGAAAAATGTGGCTTAAGCATGAATATGACAAAAACTGAATATCTAAAAGTAGGGCAAACAGAAGAAGATCCACAACTGCAAATTAGAAAACTCAAAAAATGTAAGGAATATAAGTATTTGGGGAGCATTTTATCGGAGGAGGGAACGTAAAAGAATGCCACAAAAGACAGAGTACATCAAGGTAGAAAAGCTATCCGTATGCTCAACTCATTATTGTGGTCGAACAAGATGAAATTAAATACGAAAATTATGATATACAGAGTCATTGTAGAACCAATTCTAACTTATGGTTCGGAGTGTTGGCAAATGTCAAAGAAAGATAAGAATACTATAAAAACAGTGGGGATGGATTTCCTGAGAAGAGCATGCCGAATATCAAAGCTGCAACACATACCGAACGAAGACATAAGAAGGCGGACAGGGAGGGTACATACAAGCGCCGACAGAATAGAAACCAGACAGTTGCTCTGGTACGGCCACATAATGAGGATTGGGGAAGAGCGATGGCCGAAGAGAGCATTAGAATACACACCACAAAGTAGAAGAAGGAGAGGAAGACCTGAAAGAACATGGAGCCAAGGAATTAGACAAGTCATGGAAGATAGAGCTATAGGAGAAGACGAGTGGAGAAATAGAGCGCTATGCCGGTGAG